>JABSNV010000231.1:0-68604 GCA_024085815.1 Flaveria linearis | reverse complement strand
CTGCAGCCCAAACCTCTTCTTCAACAATGACCTCTATTGAACCCCATGCCATCCTTTTGTTCAATTATGTCACTATCTTTGGAAGAGCCCGAGACCTGCAAGGCTTGGGCTTCCAAACAAACTAACCATCTCATCTTATGTGCAGGGACATCCATTTGACAAGAACAACAATATCTGGATTGTAGATAGTGGATGCTCCAGGCACATGACAGGAACAGATCTCTCCTTCAACAATTCCAGAACTTTGATGGAGGGCCTGTCCAATTTGGAGGTGAGGCCGGAGGATATATTTCTGGCAGAGGAAGTATATCCAATGGCAGAATAACATTGACAAAGTTCACTTTGTCAAACAGCTTGAACACAATCTGTTAAGTGTTTCTCAATTCTGTGATCAGAAGCATCAGATGCTTTTCACAGAACATGAGTGCATTATCCTCAAACCAGGATGACAATTCCTCCGGAATTGGTGCTTCTCAGATCTCCCAGGAAAGGGGATATGTACAAGCTGGATATGAACAATGCTTCTCCTATGGGTGAAGTATCATGCTTTCTTTCCAAAGCTGATAGTGATGAGTCAACACTATGGCATAAACGCATGTGTCATGTGAATTTTAAAACAATGAATAAATTGCTAAAAATACTTGGTACATGGTTGCCTAAAAGGAATTTTTCTGCAAAGATAACTGTGTTGCATGCCTGAAAGGGAACAACACAGATCATCTCATAAATCCAAATGTGTTAACTCTATCACTACTCCATTACACTTATTGCACAGGATCTTTTTGGTCCCACAAGTATAATGAGCATTGGAAGGAAATCATACTGCCTTGTGATCGTTGATGATTTTACAAGATTTACATGGGTATTCTTTTTAAGAAGTAAAGATGAAACTGCTGAAACTTTAAAATCTTTTATTCTTAAAATAGAAAATCAAATTGATCACAAGGTTAAGATTATTAGAAGTGATCAAGGGACTGAGTTTAAGAACTTCGTTCTTGACTCATTCTGTGACTCAAAAGGATTGCCAGACAATATAGTGCTCCCAGAACTCCTCAACAAATGGTGTTGCTGAGAGGGAACAGGACACTTATTGAGGCTGCTCGGACCATGTTAGCTGATTCAAAGCTGCCTCTAACATTCTGGGCAGAGGCAGTCAGCACTGCATGCTATGTGCAGAACAGGGTTCTTGTAGTTAAGCCCCATGGAAAACCCCTTATGAGTTATGGAACAAGAGGCCACCGTTCATTGCTTTCTAAGGTCCTTTGGCTGCAGGTGTACCATACTTAACACAAAGGACAACTTGGCAAAGTTTGCTGAGAAGTCGGATGATGCTATCTTTATTGGATACTCTTCTAGCTCCAAAGCTTATAGAGTATACAATATTAAGAATCAACAATTTGAGGAGTCATCCAACATAGTTGTTAATGAGCACACTCCTTGTGTTAGGGGGAATGGACCTGAGTATATTTTTGATTTAGAATTGTTTCCAAACTATTCTAAACCATCTTGTGAGAATGTTTCAGCTGGAACAGGTGCTCAAAGTGATGCTGATGCTGATGCAGGTCAACTATATGAGCTTCCCAGACCTATTCCAAATTCTCCAAGAGCTGAAGGGCAACAAGCTTCAACTATTCACAGATCTGACAGTGTAACTATCTCCAGAAATAGTGAAGCTTCAACAATGAATCACTTGATCAACCTCAAAGTTCCTCAGGTGATCCACTACAACACCAGGTTGAGGGAAGTGGTATTCTGAAGGAACAGGCAACTGTTAATACTACTTCACAACCAACCATTGATGATGTTTCTCAATCATTCAATCAGTCCTCATGAATGACTCTGAAACAGCAGTTGGACAGAGTGATCCATTCCTGATCAGAATATGTCTAACCTAGACTTATCTCTGCAATTGGAAGTGATTCCTCGTCTTAGGATTCACAACACTCATCCAACTGAGAACATCATAGGAATGTCTCTGAGGGTGTGAGAACAAGAGGACAAACTCATCATGGGAATGTCTGCTTGTACTCATGCTTCCTGTCTCAGATGGAACCAAAGAAGGTAGAAGATGCCTTAAAGGATAGTAGTTGGGTTGAATCGATGCAGGAGGAGCTGCTTCAATTCAAAAGACAAAAGGTCTGGAATCTATGCCCACTACCATCTGGTCAAGTACCCATAGGCACTAAATGGGTATTCAGAACAAGAAAGATGATAGAGGCTTGATTATCAAGAACAAGGCAAGACTAGTAGTTCAAGGGTACACCCAGGAGGAAGGATTGATTATACTGATGTCTTTGCACCTGTTGCAAGACTTGAGGCAGTTAGGATCTTCCTTGCTTATGCTGCATCCAGAACTTCACAGTCTACCAACTTGATGTCAAGTGTGCTTTTCTATATGGGATATAGATAGGGAAATCTATGTGTGTCAACCTCCAGGATTTGAAGACCCACAGCACCCCAACTATGTGTGCAAGCTGGATAAAGCTCTATATGGCTGCACCAAGCACCTAGGCTGTGGTATGAGACCTTGTCTCAGTTTCTCCTGAAGAATGGATACACTAGAGGTACCATTGACAAGACTCTTTTCATCAGAAAGAGTGGAGAAGACATTTTGCTTGTACAAGTCTATGTTGATGACATCATATTTGGTTCTTCAAACGACCAAATGTGCAAAGACTTTGAAAGCATTATGAAGCAGAAGTTTGAGATGAGTTCCATGGGAAAAATGGACTTTTTCCTAGGAATCCAGGTGAAACAGATGAAGGAAGGGTTCTTCAAGTCAATCTAAGTATGTCTCAGACATCTTAGAAAGATTTGAAATGAAGGACTGTAACCAGCCAAGACACCCATACCCAGAAACCATAATCTTTGCCCTGACCTTGAGGGGGAGGATACTGATCAACATCAGTATAGAGCAATTATTGGTTCTCTGATGTATCTCACTGCAAGTAGACCAGATATCATGTTTGCCACATGCATTTGTGCAAGATATCAGGCTGCTCCAAAGGTGTCTCACCTAGCTGCTGCAAAGAGAATCCTCAGATACCTCAAAGGAGCACCTAAACTAGGTCTCTGGTATCCAAGAATAGTGATTTCAATCTCTATGGATACTCTGACAGTGACTATGGTGGCTGCAACATTGACAAGAAATCAACATCAGGAGGATGTCAATTTCTTGGTGGAAGGATTATCTCATGGCAATGCAAGAAACAATCCTGTGTCTCTACATCAACTGCTGAAGCTGAATACATTGCTGCTGCTAGCTGCTGTGCTCAACTGCTATGGATTCAAAATCAGATGTTAGACTATGGGTTCAACTTCATGACTACTCCTATCCATATTGACAACAACAGTGCTATCTCCATTACTGAGAATCCGTGAAGCACTCCAAGACAAAACACATTGATATCAGGTATCATTTCATTAGAGATATTCATGAGAAACAGCTGATAAAGTTAATCAAAGTTGACTCAAATGAACAATATGCTGATTTGTTCACAAGGCATTTGATGAACAAAGATTTAAGTATCTCATATCAGCAATTGGGATGATAAACATTGAATAACTACCTCTTTTGAAGACCTTTTTAAATGAGTAATGTCTTGTGTCAATACAATTTAAGCCCTGTTACAAAAGATCTTTAAATATTCCAAGTGTAAATTCCTTCCGAAGAGGAACTAACTCTCGGAAGATATTCTTGAATATCTTCCGAAGCTAAATTCCTCAATGGAAATTTTCTTCTCGGAAGAGTTTTTGGTCTCGGAAGAAGCGATTGATTTTATATCAGATCTACTTCCGAAACTTATAAAACTCTCCATTCGGAAAGACGCTTTACCTTCGGAAGCAATGCCTTGCTTCGGAAGATAAAGTGCCTTCAAAGGACAATTTTACCTCGGAAGCACTATCATGCTTCGGAAGAGAAATTGCCCTCGGAAGAAAGTTACCTTCGAAATGTTTTACCCTCGGAAGTAAAGGTTTTCTATATGTAACGGATATCTTTTGGGCCCCACTCTGTAAAAAGTAAAGATTTTTGTGATAATGTCAGATTATTTAAAATTATCCTTGCCGCCATCATCATTTCTCTGCCGTAAACCACCATACCATCCCACAGTAACCCCAAACAGTAACCATATTACCACCATTCACCCTTTTTAAATAATCTGACTTATCAATTTCATCTTCTTTTACCACTTTACAGCCCTAACTGTTCCCTTCACTGTAAAACCCTCAATCTCACTCAAATTTCAAGCTTACCTTTTCTCCAATGGCGCTAAACCCTCAGCACAATCAAGTCGCCTTACTTGACTCGTCAAGGGATGCCGACTTCACCCAAATCATCACCTTTCTCACGAATCCACCTACCTCACTGCACTCACAGTTAACCCAACCGTATACTCCAACCATATGTCAGAATTTTGGAGCAACGGAGAAACTACAGTGCTGAACGGGGTTCGAGTCCTGAGAACCAGAGTTTGTGGCCAAGAGTTGGTCATCAATGAACAATCATCAGGGAGCATCTCGAGCTTCACGATGATGGGGCTCCTCACTGAGTCCCCAAGGAAGACTTGGAAGGCACCTATATCCTCATGGGATATGGAGGCGATGTCAGCAGGTCTACAATATACAAGTTCAACTTCTCTTACCATTGGAAGTTCCTGCTGCACATTGTTTTGCACTGCCTCTCCAACAAATCAGGGGTGGGATCAAATCCCATATGAACTAGGATGCCTAGTTCATGGGTTGGTGAGAGGCCTCAGATTCAACTACTCACGATCGTGTTGACAACCTAATCGCCAATCTCAGCAGGGTACATTCTTCATGTATCCCCGATTCCTTCAACACATAATCAACTGTGAGATGGAACCAAGCAAGCTTGTCTGTGCAGCTGCTCTTCCTGTTCCACACATGAGGCCTACCATCTTCAAAACTGAAGAAGATGTCCACCAACTTCACTGGACGGTACACTCATTACCTCCAGAGATGACTGAGCGCATAGCTCTGGTGACATCCCTGTTCTCCCCACAGGTGATGACCCACACCAGCACATCCACCACAATACCAAAACCTCTCTTTACCCATCAAAGCACATATCAGAGACGCCCCAAACGAACCCTTGTTCAATCTACTCTGATTGAACAAGCTCCTCCTGTTCACACCGAAAGGACTAGAGTGGAATCATGGGCTCCCACTCAGTCGAGGTCACACCATCCTTCACATTGACCTCAATGTGGGTTTTAGCCTCCTCAGTCTCAACCCCTGAGCCGAACCCCAGCCTTAAGCCCACAGGGTGAGTCTTCACACTCCCTGTGAGCCTTCTAGGGACAGCCCCACCATAGGCTCAATGCCTGTAGACATTGATCAAGGTCACGGGTCAGTAGGACTAACCACCCTCTCTTTCACTGACCTTTTACTCCGAACTGATGAAGAGATTACATCTCTCCATGGCCATGAAGTTGATCTACAACACCCACTGAGAGATCAACAGAGCCAAGAGGGATCCTTGTCTCTAGCCCCCATCAGAAGCCTGCTACTGAGGTGAGTCCCACTGATGTGGAGGGGACTCATGTAGACTCAGCTGCCACTACTCAGAGTCTCTCATTGAGCTCTCAGGACGTGGTAACATAATTAGGACTGAGTCTACGGCAACTTTCCCATTGACATCTCTGAAAGAGATGACTCTGAGCAGAGGAAACCAGGGTGCCAAGAAACCCACATCTGGTGGTGAGAGTGAGCATACTAGGTATGTTATCTCATTTCCCGTGATCTTCCTATGAAGATGAGGGAAGTATGCAACTAACACTTCAGTACTTGCTTTCTAAGGTCTCCAACCTGGAATCACAGGTGAAGATCTTAGAATCAAGGACTGCCACTCAGCAACTTGAGATTAACTCTCTCAAGGCTAAACTAGCTGAGAAACAGACGGAGAGGTCTGTTAGGCATGTACCAATCCAGGTCTCAATGACTCTTCCTCTAGCTCATCTAGCTCTCAAGTGATGCTACCAAAAAGGGGAGAAAGTTCAGAGACAAACAACCTATGGAACCACAGACCCAACTCATTTCCACCCACAAATCATTACACTACCTGAGTCATCTCAATCCTTTCTGGAGATTGACTCAAGGATGCTTCAAGATCTCTACAGACTGTTCACACAGTTTGTATTGAGATCATCCCTAGAACAGCCCAGCCCCGACACCACACTTGCATACTTTGGGGCTGAGGAGCTTCAAAGACTGACTGCCCTTCTACCACTGTGAGGAAGTTGGTCACCTAAGTCTTCATGGAACCTGAGATTAGCTTCGAAGGGGAAATGGGGACTGATGGCCCAGCAACTGAAACAGTTGGGACAGAATCTGTAGTAGTCTCATCTTCGAAGCTCTAGCTGAGGCTTCCGAGCTTACATGGAAGCTCGGAAGAACAAGACAAGTCTTCCGAGGCCGAATAGAAGCGCGGAAGGCCTATTTCAGATGTCGAGGAACTGACCATCACAGATGTCATTGCTGAAATTGCATCTGAGGTGAGCAGGGAGGACATTTCTGATATACCTCCAACCCAAGCACCAGCTGAAATTCTCTCTCAATCACAACCCTCCATCCAAAAGAACACGCAGTCAAGCACAATCAAAGACAAGGCAAAAGAAGTTGACTGCGGAAGAGCTTCAGGAGGAGGAGAAAATTGAGAAGGCCAAAAGAGAAGGTCGGTTTCCTACTGAGAAGCTGTTAGCTGCTAGTTCATAAGCGCTGCAGCCAATCAGGAAGAAATCAACCAGAGGAGAAGAACAGCACTCATTGACCAGCTCATCAATCTAGGAGCTCCATGAGGAAATACTCCTGCTACCATTAGAGGAGTGTGACTTTGGAGAGGTCAACCAGGCTACAACAAGAAAGGGAAGCCAGGTTGGCCTTGGAGGGAGGGAAGAACAAGAGCAGAGGGAGGCAGCCCTGAGGCTGAGAGAGGCTAGGATCAAGTTCCTCCTCTCAAGAGGCTTCAGTCTTCCTGAACTGTCTCCACGATGATGATGATGATCCTGCTGCTCCACAACAAAGAGCAGGATCAAATGGAGAAGGAAAGGAAGAAGGCTGCTAGGGAGAAGTTGAAGAAAGAGGAAGAGGAGGAAGAGAAGGAGGTCACTGCTGCCAAGAAGTCAATGACAAAGCCTGGATGAAGGACTACCTCCGGCTCATGGCTTCTCTGGTAGGCAGGTGGGACCTATGTCCGAAAGGACACTCCAGCGGATAGTCAGTGAAATAAAGGCTGACATCCGTTTGGGAAAAGGAAGGAGATGTACAGGAGGATGAAGGGAATGGTTTTCACCCCAGCCACTCAACCACAGCCACAACCCACACCAGAACAACCCCTTTTCCCATCAAACCTGAACCCACTGATGAAACCTTCACCCCTCAACCCCACAACTCTACCAAAACCTACCACATCACCTCAACCACCCAAACTACCCATCCTAAAACCCAAGACTCAACCCAAAACCACTAAACTAAGCCTACCCAACAACAACCAAGATCATCCCCTCAGCCTCCTAAACATCTCTCCTTGAAGAGATTAAGGAGTTCAAGACAAGGCTCATCAATTGCACTACCTTGAGCAGTATCTCCTGTGAGGGAGAGCTTATCAACATCACCTATGTTGATAATCTTCAAGCTCCCTCACCCTAGGCCAATTCTTGAATTGCCTAGAGAAACCTTGGGCAGGCTGCAAGACTTCTTGGTCTTAACTCCGATACCCTCAATGCTGAGGAGGAAGAGCACTAAGAAGAAGACTGGTGACTCTGCTGGATACCAGGAAAGAGACAGGATTTCTGGTCAATCTCCTGGACCTAGAAATGCAATAATCCAGTGGAGGTTCGATGAACCTTCTCACAACTTTGTTGTGGAAAGGGAGAATGGTGAAACCAACAGGCTCAATGCCACTTCTCTACTGCATCTCAGCAGATTTGATCTTGCTGAGCTTGCAGAGAAGCCATTCTCCAATCCCTCCAACTCTGAGACTGCTGCACACATCAGATCCACATCAGCGGTCTCCACTTGCTGAACGAAGTAGAAGAGCCAAGATTGAAGAAGAGTTGAAGCTGAAAAGAGTGGAAGACAAGGAAAGATCAACCACCAAAGGCACAGCCTTTCTACAGATGGTGGAAGGTCCTGAATTGGAACCAATAGTTCGATGGAAATGACTATAACTTCCCATCAACTAACTCTTTTCAGAGGGCCACAACAAAGGGTACACATAATCCAAGGTGACAGAGTAGAGGTTCTGTCCACCAAAGATTTGTACAAGATTCTCAGCATCACAGCAGGAAAAAATGAAGACACTGATAAACACCTGCTTCCTTGGTGCTGAGAGCTTTGAGAAGAAGAGGGAAGTGAAGTTTTGGTAGCATCACCTAGGGGGGTTTTTGGATCATGATAGGCTGGTGCAACCAAATTCACTTCATAGTCATCTTTTGTACTACATTCAAAGGCTTCCGAAGCTGAGCAAGAGATCTTCCGAGAGTCTAAGGAACAACAGCTGAAGACATCTTCCGAAGACAAAGTCTAATGAAGAGCTTCCGAAGACAAAAGTCTGAAAGAGCTTCCGAAGACAAAGTCTGATGAAAGAGCTTCCGAAACAAAGTCTGAAAGAGCTTCCGAAGACAAAGTCTGATGAAAGAGCTTCCGAAGACAAAGTCTGAAAGAGCTTCCGAAGACAAAGTCTGATGAAAGAGCTTCCGAAGACAAAGTCTGAAAGAGCTCCGAAGACAAGTCTGATGAAAGAGCTTCGAAGACAAAGTCTGCTTCCGAAGACAAAGAAGACTCCAAGCCTCGGAAGAAGCAGTCTTCCGAAGTATAAGTGCCTTCGGAAGAAGTTATTCTTCCAAAGCACTTTATCCTTCGGAAGACATTGCTATGTCCAGCAGATAAAAGTATGGTCCCTGACAGTCCGCTGCAGACCTCTGATACAGCATGACATCTTCCTAAAGAGCCATATTGTTGACCATACTTTATTCTACTGTTCACCTTTTTATGTTAGTACATGTTACCAACTTTAGTTGGTGACAAAAGGTAAGTCAGGGACATGTCCTGACTACCAACTTTCAGACAAAATGTCTGAAAGACCTCACCTAGAGTCTTGTAGTATAGATGTAAGGTTAGAGGTGTCCAGCTGGTATCGAAGTATATCCGGCTGTAGGTAGTATTATATATATCTTCTCCCTGTAACTCTTTATGTAAGTGATTTGAGTCCAAGTGTCTTGTAATCCTTTGAGTTGAGAAGCAATATATAAAAGTACCTTGAAAATTATCTGCTGTAAGTTTCTTACTGCTTGATACTTGTTATATTGTGATCAACTCTTCATAGACTGCTTGCCGAGTGTTGATCAAGTGAGTTGAGAGAAAGATCACCCGAAATCCGATCCTGCAACTTCTAAATTTCTCAATGCCGCTATTGCAAGCACCAACCTAACAAGGTTATTCTTGTTACAGGCGAGTAAGTGTCAAAATAGTCTAGACCTTCTTTTTGTCTTACCCTTTGATCACTAACCTTGCCTTGTATTTGTCAATGGAGCCATCTGATTCATTTTTCTCTTGATATCCAGCGATATCCAAGTGGTTTACAACCTCGTGGAAGATCTACTAGTTCCCAAGTATGATTCTGCAGGATAGAATCATTTCACTTTTAATAGCTTCTTTCCATTGAGGTCCTTCTGTAGAGGTGATAGCTTCTTGATATGTTTGAGGCTCACCCTCAATCATATAAGTAAGAAAATCAGGCCCAAAGATTTCTCATTCTTGGCCTTTTACTTCTTCTCAGCTCAACCCCATCATCATCTGATTGTTCCAGAACCTTATCTTGAACAATCTCATCAAATGGTGATGATCTTTATGTTGTTTTTCCAAACATGGAAACACATCTTCAAAGAATGAAGCATTCCTTGATTCATTATAGTATTCTTTTGTACTTCTGGATTCTCAGACTTAAAAAAAGAAAACCGATAAGCACTACTATTCTGGGCATAACCTATGAATACACAATCCAGTTTTTGGTCCTATTCTTTGAACCTTTGGGTGAGGTATTACCACTTTGGCTAAACATCCCACACTTTCAAGTATTTGTAAGACGGTGTTCTTCCCGTCCATAATTGATAAGGAGTTACGTCCTTTTTCTTAAAGGGTATCTTATTTAAAAGATAAGAAGCTGACAATACAGCTTCTCCCCACATTTCCTGCCTAAGGCAGAACTTATCAGCATGGCGTTCATCATTTCTTTTAATGTGCGTTTTCCGTTCAGCGATGCCATTTGATTGAGGAGAATAAGGAGCAGTATATTCGTGGATAATTCCACTTTTCGCACACATATCCGCAAATGGTGAAACATATTCACCTCCTCTATCACTCCTTAAAATTTTATCTTTTTATTTAGTTGATTCTCAACCTCATTTTTGTACAAGACAAACTTGTCTATTGCTTCATCCTTACTCTTAAGTAAGTATACATAGCAATATCTAGTACTGTCATCAATGAATGTGATAAAGCACTTGTTTCCACCTCTAGTAGGAAACGATTTTAATCACACACATCAGTGTGAATTAAATCAAGAGGTTCGGTTTTCCTTTCAACCGATTTAAACGAAGATTTCGTTTGTTTGGCTTCAACACACGTGTTGCATTTTGATTTCAAGTCAATTTGGAATGTTGGAATGTGCTTTAATTTAATCAAATGACGAATTGAATTATAATTTACGTGACCTAATCTACTATGCCAAATATTTGAATCATTATACTCAAGCATGTAAGTAGAAGTAGTTGCATTTTATTCATGTTATTTTTAACAACAGATACAGACATTTTAAACATAGAATTATGGGCATAGCCCTTTCCAACAAACACCCTTTTTTGGTCAACACGACTATATCAGACTCAATCACAACACGAAACCCAAACTTATTAAGCAACCAACCCGAAATCAGATTCTTTCGTATCTCGGGAACATACAAAGTGTTGCTTAAAGTAAGTTCCTTCCCCGAAGTAAACTTCAAGATCACATCGCCTTCACCCTTGATGTCGGTTGTGGCTTCGTTTCCATGTAAAGCTTACCCGTAGCTTCTTTGTAAGTACTAAACATGGTTTGTCACCACATACATGACGAGTAGCCCCGGTATCGACATACCATCCAGGGTTATCTCCGATCATATTAGCTTCAGTGATAAAGGCAGAAAATTCTGTAATCATTGCCACTAAAGGCATGTTATTTTCTTCCACCACCTGCGCACTCACGCTTTGGTGCCTTACACTGATCAGCTCGATGACCATATTCACCACAGTTATAGCACTTACCTTTGAAGTAGTCACCTTCTTTTTAATCCCACTTTTGGACCAAGTTTCCTCCCTTATTTTTTCATCTTCCCTTTCCTTTCCCTTTATTGCCCTTATTATTTATTTGGGTTTAGACGATTGACCGTGTTCAACCAAATTAGCCTTATTCAAGGCTTTAGTGAGGTCTTAAACTTGATTTTCAGAAATACTTCCGTTTTGTGCAACTCGATTATCTTCTTCAATACGTAAACAACTATTAAGTCTTCCATAGACATCTCCTTTCGTTTATGCTTTAGATAATTTTTGAAGTCCATCCAACTTGGAGGTAACTTCTCAATTATCACAGCCACCTGAAATGTCTCACTAAGAGTCATCCTTCAGATAGAAGAGCGTTTATAATTACTTGTAACTCTTGGACTTTGACTTATCACCGTCTTAGAGTCAACCATCTTGTAATCCAAAAATCGGCCACAATAAATTTCTTTGTTCCAGCATCCTCAGTCTTATACTTGCGTTCCAAGGATTCCCACAATTCCTTGGCATTTGGTATCTTGCAGTATACATTATAACATATCCGCAGGCCGTTTAACACATAGTTACGACACAAGTATTTCAGAATGTTTCCATGCTTGAACAGCATAACATTTCAGTATTTGTCTCCTCCGCAGTAGGAGGTGACTCCGTCAATACCTCGCAAGGTGAGGATAGTTAAATAGAACAACATCTTCTGCTGCCATCTTTTAAAGTCAAACCCGAGAACTTTCAGGCTCTCAGCATGATTAGCCATAGTTTGGGCTGACTGGGCACCAACCATGGTCCCATTACAGAAGACGTAAAGAGATCCACAGTGGAAACTTGAAACCATAGGTACAGTTGACATCTTTCACTATATCTGTATACAATCGTAAAGAAGAAAATTAAGTCTTAAAGTTAGATACAAACTCTACGTAAGAGGTTTTAGTTACAAATATTTTTAGGTTATACCAGACTGTATGTAACTCGAATATGTATAATCTATTTTAAGTTTGTTGTTAAATTTGTTTTCCTTTATACCTATAAGAACAGTATATTTATTACTGTGATTCGAGTTACATAAGTGAAACAAATAAACTGATAAGAATTTGGCTAAGGCACGTATTTTATACGCTTCCCTTAAAACAGATTTCGGGTCACACACACAGGAAACCCGTCTGTCTCCCAGGGTACAATAGCCGTAGCAGATTGCACTGCCGAAGTTAACCACAACCTGAAAATGATACCTGTAACAATCTTAACGAGAGATATGCGTAGAATTTATCAACAAGATGCAAAGATCAAAACGAAGCAGGAGCAGCGTTGAAGCAAATGCTGCTGTGAGTTTTTTTTCTTGGTATCTCATGAGGCTGCAATGTGCAGCTATTTATAGCATAACTCTGGCCACCACTCTAGAGTTGTATATTCATGCAGGCCCATGCATGAGTCAGCCAGCACCCCAACTAGCTATTTGACCCTGTCTCTCCCGTGCAAATGCGCCATCAATACGCCACAAACGCCCATCGCCCACGCCGGCGCGTCTCGGCTCGGCACGGGCACGGCTCGGGCCTCTGACGGCGAGGGGCCATCCGGCCTAGATAGATGTACTAGGAGGATACCCAAGTGTAGAAAATATTTGCTTATAAGGCACCTCTACTTTACCATTCCACCAATGTAGGACAATCCAACTCATTGTTTATTACTTCACTTAAGTAAGACAATACATCTCATGTCCATCCCACCTCAATGTGGGATAATTCTTCAACTCTAAATTTTATATAACAATTGAGTTCTTCATTCACTTATAACTTTTATATATATAATTATATATTAATTTCTAACAATAAGTTATATACCATCTATAAGAATAATATTTTTAATTATCTCGAGACATAATTTTTAACGTGTTACTTTTTTTTAGTTTTGAAACCATATGTTCTTATTTTCCATCTGAGTATCTTTTTTATAAACGGTTAAGATTTTGGGTGTAAACCTATCCTTTCGGGTTATGTCCGACTGCCCACAAGACCCAGCCCACCCCCCCCCCCCCCCGATGCGCAGGACCCCGAGGAATGGGTAAACCTTCGTCCCCTGTCAGATTCGAACCCAGGATAAATCCAATATTTTTTCCTCACGCGGATGTCTCTCCAACTGAGTACCTATATATGATAATCAGCTACCTCGTCTTTAACGTTCGAAACTGTTTGATCCATTAGACTTTGATCACGTGTCAACACAAGCTTAGAGGTTCTTTCCAAATTTCCAGAACATTACTGTTGTTTTACGAGATGCAATTTTTATTGTCGGTCAATAGCTTTTTAGCATCAAGTCATTCAGTAGCTTTTAACTCTATATTATTATTTGTTCAACATTACCATACATAATTTTTACATATTTATAAAACTTACATATTTTCTCAAGACATAAATCGATTATATATTTGCTCTTCCTAATACATATTTGTTCATTTATTATTAATCAATTAAATGACTATTTTACTTTATTTTTACTAAGAGATTGTACGTATTAATATTCTGTTATTTAATTTGTTTAAAACTTTGACAATTGTTTTTGTATTGTATTCATATAACTTTGATTATCGTGATTATTTTTTTGAAATAAAATTTTAACTTTTGTATTTGAAGTTGAAATATTATTATTTTTATTTATATAGAATACCCGAACTTATAATATATGTGATTGACGTTCTTAGAAAGAAAATATATAATTAACTTAGTAAAAATGAATACAATAATAATTCAAGAGCTATTTTAATAAAATGGATAATATATAATAATATATATTTTATTAATGGGTTTAGAAGTAAACATATATCAATACCCCTAGCAAATAATGCTCATAGCCACCAACAATATATTATTACTTAGTTACTATTGAACTTAAATTTTCAGTAATGACTTCACCCCAAATGTTACTGTTGAAACTCACTATGTTACTAAAGCTTCGCTTAGAGCATTCACTTCCCCTTTCTTAAAAACATGTAAGTTAAATTTTTTAAATTACGGGTATGGTTTTGACTTTTGAATGATTGTGAGTAGAGAGAAAATGTTACTGTTAATTTGAAAATTTAAATATTCATTGTTTAACCCTTATAAATCTTTTAATATTTTTAAAAATGATTGTGAGTAGAGAAGAGAAAAACATAATGGTAAAAATAAAAAATATTATTTAACTGAAAAAATAGAAAAAATATTGTAGTTTTAGTGTAATCAGAGTATTCACAATCTATTTTCCATCCTCATACTTATTCTTATAACAACACTAGATATCACTTTTTTATTTATTTTTTCAATTAATACCATTTTTCCATACCTTTATTATTACATATTATTTATTATCCACTCACAATCATTTTTAAAAATTAAAAAAATTATGGTTAGATACAATTATAGCCATCCCTCAAGTTTTGTCTGGGTCGATGTGGCACTAGAACCGAAGCATTTAAAATCGCATATCAATTTTGACTCAAACATAACAAAGAGTCAAACGATTTTGGGAGTGTGTATGTTTGATGAACAAATGAATTAATGTTCAGCTTATAAAGCCATAATTAAACCTCTAATATAAAGTTATATAAAGCTATAAAACTGAAAATAGAGCAATATAAGCAGAAAAATCACAACGTACAATATTTAGGATTTGTTAAAGTCTATTAACGAGACACTTTAATTGTAGTCATAACTAAATGGTCAGTTAGTTAGGTCCTGTTTGATTGGTCTGACCCAACGTTTGACCACTGACTGGCTACCCGGTCAGCCATCATTGCGTTTGATTCGTCTGACTGGTAGATCTGACCCGAAGGAAGAACTAACCGAGTCCTCTTCTTTCCCATCTGATCCTTCATCTTTCCTACTCTTCTCCACAAACCAGCCCTTCCCCCTCTTCTCCACAAACAATCGTCGCCTCCACCCCCCACCACCACGCCGTCGCCGCTCCGCCTTCCCTGCCTCCGTCGCCCGCCCAGCCCTTCCCCTGCCCACCCCCGCCGCTCCGCCCTTCCCTGCTCCGTCGCCCGCCCGCAGCCCTTCCCCCTCCCACCCCCGCCGCTCCGCCCTTCCGGCCTCCGTCGCCCGCCCGCACCCTTCCCCCGCCCACCCGCTGCCGCTCCGCCCTTCCCCGCCTCCGTCGCCCGCCCGCAGCCCTTCCCCGCCCACCCGCCGCCGCTGCCCCCCGCCCTTCCCTGCCCCCGTCGCGCCGCCCGCAGCCCTCCCCCGCCCCCCCGCCCCGCCGCTCTCGCCGCCCTTCCCTGCTTCCGTCGTGCTTCCGTCGAGCCCCCGAGTAAAGTACCTACTACTTTATTATTGACCGTCATCTTTGATGTTTAGAGTGTGTTATTTCATGATTGGGTAAGAAGTTTTTGGTTCGGTTCGGTATGATATTGGTTAAATGGTTTATGATTTGATATGGGTTAAATGTGTATGATATTTACTTGTATATAGAAGTTTGGTTCGTTATCGTGTTTTTGATTTGTGCTACATTTGGATCTTTCGATATGTTAATGTCATGGTTGTTCTATGGATTATGGATGCAATTATGGTATGATTATATGGGTTCTTGTAATCGATTTTGATATTACTTCTTGATTATTTACTTGTATATAGACATGGCAGAAAAAAAAGTAGAGTTATTTGAAAGTTAATGTGTTGACAAAACTTTTCTCGAAGCGTGTATACATGAGGTAACAATCAATGGTCGAGAGGGTAGTAGCCTGAAAGATCCTCATGGAAAGTTGTTGCGGAAAAGCTGAAAATGATCATATTTCATTGTTGAACACAAACAAATGAAGAATCGATATGACTACTGAGATCAAAGTACGGGGCTTGGGTGAAACTGAAAAACAAAAACAAGGAATATTTATAATCTTATAATCAACACTTTCAATATGAGCGATGAAGAATGGGAAGCGGAGGCAAAGGTATTTTTTTAATATGAAAACCTTTTTAATAAAAGATTATTTAATGTTAGTAGCTTGATTATAACTATAAAAACTTTCAAACAGTTGAACAAGTTTGTGGAAAAGTTGAGAAATGCACCCCTTCCTTGCCCTGATCTTTGTATAAATTATTTGAGGGGTGACCACGACCGACATTTTTAGTTGGGGGCCATCATCCACACTACCTCATCACGTTAAAGGTTCTTCTGAGTATGATGTGGATGATGTTCAGTACACTCAGATGGAAACAGATCTCCCACCTGTAAGTGAAGAATCCTCGGGTCGTTCAAAACGCAAGGCAAGTACTAAAACTAGCAAGATTCGTAGAAAAACCATAGAGATGATTTAAGAGAAGTTGGGAATGAAATAATCAATCTTGCAAAGTTGTTGGTGGAAAAAGATAATGTTGATAAAGAAATGGATGCATGCATTGTCACACCCGACCGACGGCGGAATCATCGGAGCGGACGAGGGAATGATGGATTGTTCCTAACACATGGTGGTCTAATAGTGGAAATAATATTAAAATCAGATTACATGATAGAATAAGTACAACATACACAAATACAACAATCGAAACCACAAATAATAATTGTCTTTTATTTTAACTAGGTCCGTGTCTTAGATGAGCACGTAGAGTCCACTATCTTGCTTTAACCTAAACCATGATCAGTGAGAAAATAAGTCAGCTAACGAGTTAGCTGTGAGATAATCACAGTTTTGAATATACATATAGATTGATTGATTGATCCATCGATTGTAATTCAATTCACAAGGTAATATTAAGACTTATATGGCAACGCCCCGCGAAGCATATAGATAAACCGACACAATATACCCCCTTGACTTGACACTTGCATATAATAGACTCCACACAAACCCTAGATTGACTAATTGCCCTCTGGCACAATCACCACTCGTAAGCCATATGGGGTGGGTTATCCAAACCAGTAGATCTACATTGTTGCCAGGATTGATTGATTGATTGAATTAGGGTTCTACTGTCGTCCAGTTTATCACAGTATGTTCACGTAATTGCAAGTAATAACATAACCTGTCTTGAATTGAATTGAAAATGAAATAACAATAGAATATCATGATAGAATATATTGTATCACATGATTTCCCCCAAATAGGAAATGATATAAAAAGGGGATATGAATACTCACTTGATTGATGAGATTGGAATTTGGACGTGATAGGTTAGACACCTGTGATTTCCTTACGGTTAACCTAAGGAACGGTGTCTCGTGTTAGAATAATAATGATTTGAAAGTTTGGGAATGTTTTAAGGTTTCCATTTTGTTTTGAATGGTGGTTTAAATATTCTATCTATTTGTATGTCTTGAAACAAATAGATTTATTTAAAATGATATGTTTAGATTTTAGAAATAAACGTGTTAGTTTACGTATCTGTTTGATTTATTGTGAAATGTGGAAAAATAATAATTAATCTTATTAATTAATTATGTGATAATTAACTAATATGTTTAATTATTTAATTTATTAAAAGAAATGAAATTGTTATTTAAATGATTTAAATATAATATTTATATATTTAATCATTATTTAAACAATAATAAATATTGTGTGAAATTATTACAAATAATATTGTGTCAAATAATAATTCAATAAATTAATTATTATTAGGAGTTCATTTTTATTTAAATAATTTTGTATTATTTATAACTTTATTTATTTAAAACATTTATTAAAAATAGATAAATATTGAAATAAATTCCAGAAAATAATTTAGTTGTTTAAATATTTTTAATGTCTTAAATTTTTTTTTGATTTTTATGAATTTTTTTAGAATTTTTAGAGGCTTAAAATGGCCTAAAAAAAATAATGTAGGTGGCGGGTCTCGAACCCGAGACCTTCTGTTTGAGGGTGAAGCATGGGAACCGGTGAACCAAAGGCCGTGGCCGCGGTTATGATCCGGTTTAAATTCCTTTAAACCAATAATACCAAACCCCAAACCCAATTCGAGCCCTAGATCCATCAAAGCTCAAATTGAGCATGATTCGACTTAGATAGCTTCGGGAATCATGGGGCTTTTGTTCCCCATGATGTTCGAGTATGTATGTGTGTGTAATTTACCTGTACGATGTTCGATTGAGGTTGAACTCTTCAAGAACAGGTCGCGGCTCGTGGGGTAATCGTTTGATGCTCAAATAGTGATAATAATCAAATTAAACTTGAGGTTAGCTTCGTATGATAATCTGGAATCAAAGACCGTTGTTAATTTTGATTAAGATCGATCGAAGGTTGGGTTTTGAAAGGGTTGCAGGTTCGACGGTTGAAGGTGATCGAATGGTGGTGGTTTCGGGTGATTTTAGATGAAATTGGGGATGTTAACAACTTAGAAACAGATAAGTGGTCATTCCAATTTGATTTAATTTGATTTAAAGTTAGTGTTTGAGTGGGTTGTTTGTTGGATTCGGATCCGAGACAAAAGTAAGAATTTAAAGCCGTTGTTGACTAATTCAACGCATATTTTCGTTGGATACCTGTTCGAAATGGATCCAAGAAACGATTTGGTCAAATTGTGGGGTTCATAATCGAATAAAGTGGCTGTTTTGGTCGGGAATTCCGTGGTTTCGAGGTTGAAGCTTTGGATCCGATTATCTTGATGATTAAACGTGTTTAATGCTTGTCTTGAGTTCGAAACTAGTCCACGAGTGTACTGGAACCGGTTTTTGGAGTTGAAATGGTGAAAATTTGTTGTTTTCGGCTTCGCCGGAGTTGGCCGGAATCTCGCCGGCGAGTCGCCGGAAAAACGGGGGTCGACGGGGGGAATGTTTGGGTTTAAAAATTTACAGATTCGGTCCCTGTGGTTTTAACTTTTGTATTTTATGTTTGAAACTTTATTTTAAGTTTCATAAATTACAATAATACCCCTGCACTTGTTTTAAAAATATATTTTTATAAACAATTGTTATTATGTTGTTGTTGTTATTATTATTATATTATTATTATTATTATTATTATTATTATTATTACAATTATTGTAATTATTAATTATCGAAAACTTACAATTAAAATTCCCATGATCATATTATTAACAAATATTAACAGAAGTTAATATATAAAAATACGAGTGGTTACATGCATGGAGAAGCTAGAACAAATGGAATGGGGGAAGAAGATCCGAGATACAACACGACTCTTTTGCTATTTGGTGAAAGTGCTGATATTAGAAAAGTTTGGTTACGTCTTAAGCCGGTGAGCTGCGAGTCGTGGGTGAGAAATGCTGGGAGGAAGTTTGGATTGCTTGGTTGACTTTTGTGTCTTTTTGACTTGCGTATGACTTTTGTTATGTCACACCCCGACCGACAGCGGAATCATCGGAGCGGAAGAGAGAATGATTGATTGTTCATAACACATGATTGTCTGATAGTGGAAATAATATTAAATCAGATTACAGGATAACATGAATTTAACAGATACAAATACAACAGTTAAAGTCACAAATAGTAATTGTCTTTTGTTTTGACTAAGTCCGGGTCTTATATGAGCATGTAGAAGTCCACTAACTTGCTTAACCTGAAATCATGTGAGAAAATAAAGTCAGCTAACGAATTAGCTGGTGAGTAATCACAGTTTTGAATATACATATAGATTGATTGATTGATTGAGAATAATCCAATTCACAAGGTAACGTTAAGACTTATATTGCAATAGTAAAGCATATATATAAACCGACACAATAACAACCCCTTGACTTGACACTTGCATATAATAGACTCCACACATACACCATAGATTGACTCCTGCCTCTGGCACAATCACCACTCGTAAGCCATATGGGGTGGGTTATCCAAACCAGTAGATCTACCATTGATACAAGGATTGATTGATTGAATTAGGGTTTTACTGTCGTCCAATTTATCATAGTATGTTCACATAGTTACAAGTAATAACATAACCTGTCTTGAATTGAATTTAGAATGAAATAACAATAGAATATCATGATTGAATATATTGTATCACATGATTTCCCCCAAATAGGAAATTGATATAAAAAGGGATATGAATACTCACATGATTGATGGGATTAGAATCTGGATGTGATAGATTAGACACCAACGATTTCCTTACGATTAACCTAAGGAACGGTGTCTCGAATTAGAATAATAATAATGATTTGGGAATTTGGGAATGTATTAGGATTTCCATTGGGTCTTGAATGGTAGTTTAAATAAACTAATTTTTATTTAGTTTGAATGTCCATAACTAAATAAATAAATTTATTGAATGTGATTACGTTTAGAATTTAATAGGAATAAATGTGTTAATACGCGTAATCGTTTGATTTAGTGTGAAAAACAAATAATTAATTTTATTAATTAATTATGTGATGATTAATTAAAATATTTAATTATTTAAATGATTAAAAGAATGAAAATGAATTTGGAAAGATTTAAATATAAAACTTTTATATTTAATCATGGTTTACACGATTAATAAAATAAATAAAATGTCAAGATAAAAATAACGAATATTATATTTGATTGTTAAACAGGTGTATATATGAAATAATTGGATGATGTGATTTAAGTCTATTTTTTTATAAAAATTTAAACTAATTATGTTATTTATTTAAAACAATTAAAATAAATAAATAAAATGTTGAAATAAATTTCAGAAAATAATTATGTTGTTTTAAAAATTTCTAATGTTTGTAAAAATATTTTTATGATTTTTTAGAATTTTTTCATAATTTTTAAAGGCTTAAAATGAGGTTTAAAAAAACAGTGAGGTTGCCCGGTTCGAACCCGGGACCTCCTGTTTGACATGGGAGCGCAGAACCAGTGGAACAAAGGCCTAGGCCGCGTAAGAATTCGGTTTTTAATTCTTTTAACTTAAATCAGTTGATCACCCCCAAATCCTATGAACCCTAAACTGATTTCGATCCAATTGAATAACAAATCGACAACGCTTACAGAGACGATCATGGGGCTTTGATTCCCCATGTATTTTCAAGCAAAGAGGTTTGTTTAATTACCCAATTTTGGTGATGAATTGAGGATGAACAGATCGACGAACAGACGCGACAGAGAGGGGATGGGTCGGGGTGCAAATGGTGATGATAATCAAATTCCTCTTGTGGGAAGCTTCGGATCACCTTCACGAACTATAGCCCTCAATCAATTTCAGGTTTCGAAGCTCGAAAGAAGGTGAACACCTCAGTTGCAGGTCCGACGGCTTCGAGTGTTCGAATGGATTGGTTCTGGTATGTTTTAGTTGGAATTGAGAGTTGTAATTGATTTGTAAACAGATAACGTTCGATTCGGTTGATTTAATTTAATTTAAAGTTAGTGTTGAGTGGGTTGTGAGTTGGATTTGGATCCGAGATAAAAGTGGGATTTATAGCCGTGTTGACTGATTCAAACGCATATTTTCATTGGATACCTGTTCGAAATGGATCCAAGAAACGATTTGGTCCGGTTGTGGGGCTTAAAGTTGAGCAATTTTCGCGTTTTGGTCGTCGCCGGAGTATGCCGGAGACTCGCCGGATTCGGCGCCGGGAAAACGAGGGGAAAAGGGGCCAGGGGTTGGGTTGTAATTTTATATTTACACCTTTGGTCCCTGAGGTTTAAACTTTATTATTTGATGCTATGAAACTTCTTTTGAAGTTTTAAAGTTGTCAAAACTACCCCTGGATTATTATTATTACTATTATTATCATTAATATTATTATTATTATACTATTATTATTATATTATTATTATTATTATTATTATTATTATTATTATTATTTTATTATCTTATTATTATTATTATTAATATTATTATTATTATTATTATATATGTTATTATTAACGAGTCGCGAATATACGAGATGTTACAGTCTCCCCTACTTTAGAAAATTTCGTCCCAAAATTTGTTCACGAGGAGGCTGAAACGAAAAGATGAGGGTACTTGGTTTTCATTTGGTCCTCACGTTCCCAGGTGTACCCTGGCCCACGTTTAGACTCCCAACGAACTTTGACAATGGGTATCCGACTGCGTTTGAGTTGTTTAACTTCCCGATCCATAATCTCCACAGGTTTCTCAATAAAGTGCATAGATTCATCAATCTGAACTTCGTCGAGTGGAATGTGAAGATTTTCGACGGCAAGACATTTCATGAGATTTGAAACATGAACGTCGGATGTATATTGCTAAGCTCTTGGGGTAGTTCAAGCTTGTAGGCTACTTCCCCAATTCGCTCAAGCACTTTGAATGGACCCACGTAACGAGGTGCTAGCTTCCCTTTCTTTCCAAAGCGAATCACTCCCTTCCAAGGTGATACCTTAAGAAGTACAAGATCACCGACATTG
Organism: Flaveria linearis; assembly: GCA_024085815.1. NCBI lineage: Eukaryota > Viridiplantae > Streptophyta > Magnoliopsida > Asterales > Asteraceae > Flaveria > Flaveria linearis. The sequence goes on along the minus strand of JABSNV010000231.1, from coordinate 46,012 downwards.
TATTCCATGGGCTTACGTCTTTTGTCAGCATAATGCTTTTGACGATTTCTAGCAGCGATTAAGTTATCACGGATCTTATGAATTTTGTCGGTTGTTTCTTGTATCAATTCCGGACCAGTAATTTGTGATTCACCAACTTCAGACCATACAAGGCCTCAAATGGTGCCATCTGTTGGTCTGGTAACTGTTATTGTAAGAGAATTCAATCAACGGAAGATGAGAATCCCACGATCCACTGAAATCAATGACACAATCCCGGAGCATATCCTCAAGCGTCTGTATCGTTCTTTCAGTCTGACCGTCGGTTTGCGGATGATAGGCCGTGCTAAGATTCAGTTGAGTTTCGAGAGCTGATTGAAGACTTTTCCAGAAACGAGAGATGAAGCGACCATCGCGATCAGAGATAATATCTTTACTTGACAAAAGATTGTTTAGGAAGACTACCATCACATAATCAGGTTTTGATAACTCACAATGAAAGTCGATAAATAAGGAATAAATGGTTCAATGTAGCTAGATCAAATCAAAACATGAGAATAAAGGGAAAGAAATCGTTTTAAGAATTTAAATGCTCCAAACTTGGGATCAAAATCAACCTAAAACGATCGGGTCTTTTCAAGTTCAGAGATCATGCTTTGGCTTGATAGGTCGAAACACTAATATTATTTCACCCTTCAAGTTACTACATGCGTCTCGTCACTTGATTACAACCATGGTAAGTTGGAGATCAAGAAATGAGAATAGTCATCAAGGTGTGGTTTTCACCCCTAACTTGATGGTGTACTTTCAAGGTATGACTACTAACTTACCAATCAAAAATTCGATTCCAACTCATTGTTGAGGATCTACAGAAATAAAACGAGGTAACTCACCATTAAGGTAAGGGAAATCACTCCTATCTTAACGATGAAGTTTTGCAAAAATAAAATATAACAAGATGAACTTCTTCATCAAAATCCAGAATTCACTCCTACTTTGATTAGGTCGTTTCATTTGAACAATTACAATTCATAAGAATGATATTATCATCAAGGTATGAAATTTACGTCTATCTTGATGATTGAATTTCATAATGACAAGAAAACAATTGAAGATTGACATTTGTCACCAAAGTACGGGTTTCAATCCTATTTTGTGAGATCATGTCATTTGTGAAATGCAAGTTCCAAAGTGAATAATTGAAGTCAGTCCTCGAGATAAGGAAATCACCCTAATCCAGAGGATGATATTCATAAAAACACATCATTGGAAACGTTTATTGAAACGAATAAAGAACCATCACCAAAGTAAGGGAATCACCCCTGTTTTGATGAGTTAGAATCATTTAGGAGATATGAGTGTCCTTAGTCATAGGTTGACTTGCAAACTCTTACATCTCCCACGGTGCAAACGGTTCAAAGTTCGACTTAACAACGAAAGGAAAAATATCTTAATTAGAAATTTAGAAATTTTCAGATTACATTAATGTAACAAAAGGAAATCCCGATTACAAATCTTGAATTACATTATGAAGACGAAATCAAGAACAAGAATTATTCAACACCACATCATTGGTGCCTTGAGCTTGTTGGGTATTGATGTTGAAAGCACGTCCTTGAGCCGTAGGAATTGGGCTGACAAGTTGAGGGCATCGATTGCGAAAATGGTTCGGATCACCACATTGATAGCATGCACGACCCTGGGTAATTGCAGGAGGATGTTGGTGGACTGGTGCATTAATTGGAGCTTTAGCAGCACTCTTGCACACGTGAATGTATGACCCAAACGACCACATTTTGTGTATTGACGACACTGAATGTTAGCGGGATGGTGATAACTGCAGTTGTTACACTGCGGATAGGGTCAAGCGTATGACTTTTCATTAGCGATTGGTTGTTTACTGCTGGTTGACGAGTTGGAGGGACTTGATTAATTGGCACAGCAGGGGTAATCACAACAAAGTTTTGAGTGTTAGCCTTCCTCTTCTTGTTCTTGGAAAGCTCGGGTTGGTCGGTTTTGACGGTTTCGTTGGGAAGTTTATCGGTATTTTTCTTCGACCCTTTCCTGGTTAAAGAACCAGCTTTCACATGATTATCGGTTAACTGTGCAGCCAGCCTGATAGCATCTTCTAGTGTCGAAGGATTCCCTCCTAGCACCGTATCCTGAATTTGCATGGGTAGACCACCAATGTATTTCTCGATGGCTCGGGAGGTAGGGGTAGCAAGGTGCGGTACCAAAAGGCTTAGTTCGTGGAATCGGTTAGTGTATGCGAGGTTCTCGCCACTGTCTTGGGTTAATTCCCAGAACTCAGCTTCCAGTTTCCGAACTTCGTTTCTTGGGCAGAACTCTTTAGTCATGAGCTCCTTAACTTCAGTCCATGTTAAGGCTAGAGCAGTTTCAGTTCCACGGGTTCGTTTCTCTCCGTTCCACCAAGTAAGTGCACGTTTCTGGAGAACACTTGTGGCATATCGGACTTTTAGATTTTCAGGGCATTCGCTGTTTAGGAAAGTGTTCTCGATGCTTTCGAACCACTGTAGTAATCCAGTAGCTCCTTCAGTTCCACCGAACTTAGTGGGGTTGCAAGAACTGAAATGTTTGTAAGTACAAGTTCGGGGAGGGTTTGGTGCAGTTGGGTTTTGAACAGTATTGTTGCCTTGGTTCAAATGGGTAAGTAGAGTTGGGATGACCGCAGTAACTTCACGTGCTACAATAGCAGAAATCTTACGGCCAGAGTTTCTAGACCGTGAACGGATTTGACGAGAAGCCATTCTGAAATATCATTAAGATATTTTATGAGAATTGGATAATATGAGCTATGAAAACGACAATCGGGAATTTGGCATAATAACAATGATATGTTCAGAGTGTAATCGTTTGATTCGTAAATCAAAGCGAGTACATTGACTAATCAAAGTTTTATGTCCAACACAACCTTATTAAAGACATGCGTACCTATAAGCAGATACTCATCCCGAGGGTTCCCAGGTAAGGTAGACAGATCCATCGGTTGATTTGGATTTATACGAATACCTTGCCTAGACAGAACACCCTGAGATACAGGTATCCCACTCTTCCAACATAGCATGTTTCAAGTTGTAAGACACAGACTTTGATGAATTTAAAAACCATGAATAACAATCGAGTTTTGGAGTTTGAAATCACTTGAATTATGCACACAATGCCTTAGAATATGGTTTAAGATTCGTGTGTACATTGATAAGATTTAAAGTATAAGAAGAATCACATAAGGCATATAATCACATAATCAAGTATAAACATGTAAGGCACATAAAATCCTATCTAAGCATGTAAAATACATGAGAGGACTCATGTGTAAGGGTACTTAGTTATAGCCTAGGTCATTCCATTTCTAATAACCTAATTTCCTATAACCATGGCTCTGATACCAATCTGTCACACCCCGACCGACGGCGGAATCATCGGAGCGGACGAGGGAATGATTGATTGTTCATAACACATGATTGTTTAATAGTGGAAATAATATTAAAATCAGATTACAGGATAGCATGAATTTAACAGATACAAATACAACAGTTAAAGTCACAATAGTAATTGTCTTTTGTTTTGACTAAGTCCGGGTCTTATATGAGCATGCAGAAGTCCACTAACTTGCTTAACCTGAAATCATGTGAGAAATAAAGTCAGCTAACGAATTAGCTGGTGAGTAATCATAGTTTTGAATATACATATAGATTGATTGATTGAGAATAATCCAATTCAAAAGGTAACGTTAAGACTTATATTGCAATAGTAAAGCATATATAAACCGACACAATAACAACCCCTTGACTTGACACTTGCATATAATAGACTCCACACATACACCATAGATTGACTCCTGCCTCTGGCACAATCACCACTCGTAAGCCATATGGGGGGGGTTATCCAAACCAGTAGATCTACCATTGATACAAGGATTGATTGATTGAATTAGGGTTTTACTGTCGTCCAATTTATCATAGTATGTTCACATAGTTGCAAGTAATAACATAACCTGTCTTGAATTGAATTTAGATTGAAATAACAATAGAATATCATGATTGAATATATTGTATCACATGATTTCCCCCAAATAGGAAATTGATATAAAAGGGGATATGAATACTCACATGATTGATGGGATTAGAATCTGGATGTGATAGATTAGACACCAACATTTCCTTACGATTAACCTAAGGAACGGTGTCTCGAATTAGAATAATAATAATGATTTGGGAATTTGGGAATGTATTAGGATTTCCATTGGGTCTTGAATGGTAGTTTAAATAAACTAATTTTTATTTAGTTTGAATGTCCATAACTATAAAATAAATTTATTGAATGTGATTACGTTTAGAATTTAATAGGAATAAATGTGTTAATACGCGTAATCGTTTGATTTAGTGTGAAAAACAAATAATTAATTTTATTAATTAATTATGTGATGATTAATTAAAATATTTAATTATTTAAATGATTAAAAGAAATGAAAATGAATTTGGAAAGATTTAAATATAAAACTTTTATATTTAATCATGGTTTACACGATTAATAAAATAAATAAAATGTCAAGATAAAAATAACGAATATATATTTGATTATTAAACAGGTGTATATATTGAAATAATTGGATGATGTGATTTAAAGTCTATTTTTTTATAAAAGTTAAACTAATTATGTTATTTATTTAAACAATTAAAATAAATAAATAAAATGTTGAAATAAATTTCAGAAAATAATTAGGTTGTTTTAAAAATTTCTAATGTTTGTAAAAACATTTTTATGATTTTTTAGAATTTTTTCATAATTTTTAAAGGCTTAAAATGAGGTTTAAGAAAACAGTGAGGTTGCCCGGTTCGAACCCGGGACCTCCTGTTTGACATGGGAGCGCAGAACCAGTGGAACAAAGGCCTAGGCCGCGTAAGAATTCGGTTTTTAATTCTTTTAACTTAAATCAGTTGATCACCCCCAAATCCATATGAACCCTAAACTGATTTCGATCCAATTGAATAACAAATCGACAACGCTTACAGAGACGATCATGGGGCTTTGATTCCCCATGTATTTTCGAGCAAAGAGGTGTGTTTAATTACCCAATTTGGTGATGAATTGAGGATGAACAGATCGACGAACAGACGCGGCAGAGAGGGGATGGGTTCGGGGTGCAAATGGTGATGATAATCAAATTCCTCTTGTGGGAAGCTTCGGATCACCTTCACGAACTATAGCCCTCAATCAATTTCAGTTTCGAAGCTCGAAAGAAGGTGAACACCTCAGTTGCAGGTCCGACGGCTTCAAGTGTTCGAATGGAATGGTTCTGGTATGTTTTAGTTGGAATTGAGAGTTGTAATTGATTTGTAAACAGATAATGTTCGATTCGTTGATTTAATTTAATTTAAAGTTAGTGTTGAGTGGGTTGTGAGTTGGATTCGGATCCGAGATAAAAGTGGGATTTATAGCCGTTGTTGACTGATTCAAACGCATATTTTCGTTGGATACCTGTTCGAAATGGATCCAAGAAACGATTTGGTCCGGTTGTGGGGCTTAAAGTTGAGCAATTTTCGCGTTTTGGTCGTCGCCGGAGTATGCCGGAGACTCGCCGGATTCGGCGCGGGAAAACGAAGGGGAAAAGGGACCGGGGGTTGGGTTGTAATTTTATATTTACACCTTTGATCCCTGAGTTTTAAACTTTATTATTTGATGCTATGAAACTTCTTTTGAAGTTTTAAAGTTGTCAAAACTACCCCCTGGATTATTATTATTACTATTATTATCATTATATATTATTATTATTATACTTATTATTATTATTATTATTATTATCTTATTATTATTATTAATATTAATATTATTATTATTATTATATATGTTATTATTAACGCGTCGCGATATACGAGATGTTACATGTTATGGATATTGTATGACTTTTATAAGACATTCGTATGGCTTTTGTGTGACTTTTGGATGGAATCGTATGTCTTATGTATGGTTTTTGTATGATTTTCGTTATGGGTATTGTAGGACTTTTATAAGATGATTTATGTATGGCTTTTGTATGACTTTTGTATAAATATTTTTAATGACTTTTAACAGGTCAAATATGTATACGGATGGTGAAATTTTATCATTCTTTCTACTTTCATGGTGTTAGTTGATGTTGGCCCGGAAAGGAAACGAGAGGAAAGAATTGAAAATAAGAGATAATGATTCTGCTTTAAACCGGTCATGCATATACATATGAATTACTACATGGATCTTCTACACAATGTGAAGAAATGATGAGACTTTCACGTGAGGTATTTGTACCATTATGTCGTCATTTTTCACAACGAAATTGGTTGCGACCTAGTAGGACTATAAGCATTGAAAAGAAAATGGCTATGTTCCTACATATTATAAGGCATAATGAACGTTTTCGTGTGGTTAAACGACAATTTCAACACTCCAATCAAACAGTTCATAAATGTTTTCACGAGGTTCTAGCTGCAATAATGTGTTTTAATAAAGAAATTATAGTCCCAACATATTCAGACGAAAATACAGATACCTCGGAGAGACTTCAAAGGCTAAGAAGCATATTTCCCGGAGCAATAGGTGCTATAGATGGAACTCTTGTACATGCAGTTGTGCCCGCTAATCAACAAACTTGTTATAGTGGAAGAGGAAAAGGTGAATGTTATCAAAATATGGTAGGAATATGTGATTTTAATATGATATTCACCTTTGTATGGGCTGGATGGGAAGGCGTAGCACATGATTCACGAGTTTTAAAAGAAGTGGCATTAATCCGACCTCTGGATTTCGATTTCCTCCGCCAGGTTTATAATATAACTATAACTTTTATTACTACATATATTATTTGTATATTATATAATACATGTCACACTCATATTTTTAGATAAATATTACCTTTGTGACGCTGCATAACCAACACTCGTGGATTTATGACTCCGTACCGTAATACAAGGTATTGGTTAGCCGATCGACGGCGAAGGGCGTTAACTAAAGAAGAAAGATTCAATCATGCTCGTGCGTGCCTTAGAAATGTTATTGAGCGTGCTTATGGTGTATTGAAGGCAAGATTCCCAATCTTAAAACAAATGGCTCCTTATCCTTTTAGAGTGCAAAGAGATGTAGTCATTGCTTGTTTTGCAGTCCATAACTTTATAAGGAAATACAATATTCAAGACGAATTATTTACAAACTTTGAGTCACACCCCAACCTTGACTGCGGAAACGTCGAGATTTGAGAGTTAAGATAGTTCACAGCCACATAACGCTATTATTAAATCCAAATATATTATTCATAAGTTTCAAAGGTAACATTACAAACATAAGTCTCAAATAAAGAAATTAACAAGCATAATAAGAAATATAACAAGCTCATTCATTTATTTAACTAGGTCCATTCCTATGTGTGAACAAGCTTCAAAAGTGGCGATCAAACTGGAGTATTTCCTGAAACATGTTAAAAATAAAAGGTCAACAATAATGTTGGTGAGATTTCCATAGTTTGCAATACCTAAGTACATAAAGATGGCAATTCATGTTGTAAGTTAGAGAACAAAGTAACTAGGGATGTAAGACAGAATGCACAATCAAACCTTGACAAAGTTTTACAAGTCTCAAACGTTAAAAGTATATACGATTAGCTAAGTGTACTTGGATTAACCAAGCAGGCTTGTCAGGCCCATAGATCTATGACGTCGCCAGGCTAGCAATAATTAATGATTGTACATATATTCGACATTACATGGTAGCTACAAAGATCAACTAACCACAACATACAAGTAAATTGTCATAAGTTTACCAGAATCAAACGTTTTACAAGTGCAACGATTATAAGGTAACATGTTTCACCCCAAAGTGTAAAAATATGAAAAAGGGGTATAGAAATACTCACCTGGCAAAATAAGTTTAAGATTGACGGTTAATAAGAATGATAAACAACGTTTCAACGTAAACCTTAACAAGATACCTAATCATGTGTATATATATATATATTATAAGATTTAAGTTTGATAACAAGATTGATGATTAAATGTGAACTAGGGTTTCATTAGAATTAGGGGGGTTTTAACAAGTAAATAGATTTATATAATGAAATTGTTTATATTTTAAAAGAAAAGAATTATACTATTTAAGTGTTTTAAGATGGAAAAGAAACTAGGCATACTAATATAAAATGTAAATAAATTTTCATAGTCTTTGAAATAAATATGATTTATCTACTATTAAAATAACGTACTGACCAATAATAACTTATTAACTTAAGTTATTATTTAAAGTACATTTTATAAGGAAATAACTCAAAATGACTTTTGTAAATTACAAAATATATATAATTGCAATTATCTTGAATATTCCATAATTAAAGGTAATATAGTGTCTAATAATAATTTAATGATTTAAATTACTATTTAAAGTCTACTTTTATAAAAATAACTTTATAACACTTGTAACTATTTTATTTACAACCTTTAAAAGAAATAAAAAAAATAAATTTTTTAGAAAATAAGGTTTATAACTTTTAAAATAATCTAGATTTATAAAAATAAATTTATAACACTTGTAACTATTTTATTTATAACCTTGCAATATGTTTGAAATTCGGTGTGTTTTATTCGGATTATGTGTAATTTATGTTTAAGTTGATTTATGTTTAACTTGTATTTTGTATGACATTTTGAATTTTAAGCTATTATGTTCTTTTGAAAGTTCGGTAATTTCTATTTATTACACAACACAAGTTATAATATAAAGGCAAGTTATAATAAAGGCAAGTTTCAGTCAGCACAGTCAGTTAGATACATAAGCAAACACCAACATTTCAGTCAGATGTATGACTCAGTCAGATCTTATGACTGGGTCAGCTTCTGACTCAGTCAGCTCATACTGGGTCAGCACAATCAAACAGTTAATTTTGATTGATTATTGGTTAAATTCAGTAAATTTTTTTCGGTTTTTTTTTTTATGGCTAAGCTTTTTTTATCACCCCTGATCACAATACATTAAAATAAATGATTTCAAAATGAAAGCTTCTTTGAAAAAACGACGCATAAAAAAGGGCTGGCCCCTTAAAAGTCCGGTGTCTTCGCGAACGTAGTTCAAATCAACAAGGATTCGTAGAACGAACGGAGTGTACAACTGGGTCGTAGCCCCAATTTTTTGTCCGTAACCATGGAGAGATAGAATGAAGTTCTTCATAAAGTTTGAGACAAAGGAACAAAAATACTTTCTTTATGGCCTCCTTGTTTTAAGACATTATGGCTTCGAGGTCGACCGCTGTAACAAATAAGGAATCCATAAAAACTTAGGATCCGACACCATGATAAAATACTACCGTTATGATTAGACCATGTCCCTACGATTTGATAAGCAAAAGGTACATTTGCGGTTTATTCATTTTCATTAAATAAGTTATTAAGAATGACCGGACGGAAAAACAGTTTACCATAAGTCTTATTTTAAATAAAGAGTCTGTTTCATTTTTGGTCCATGTGGTTTAATCATTTTAACAATTTCAGTTCAAAAATAAATCTTTGATAATATCATGCCCTGTGGTTTCATTTTTGTAACGGTTTTGATCACTGACACTAACTCTGTTAGTTTTTACAGTTAAATGTGGGGGTATTTTGGTCATTTTATATTTGGAGGACTAGTTATGTAAATTATATTAGATTAGGATAATTGTTGTAGTTTTTTAAAATAATAAAAAATAAAAAATAAAACTTAAATCTAATCCAACCTAAACCCCCCAACACTCCCACCATCCTAAAAACCCTTCACCACCCAACATTCCTAATCGGAACCCTAACCCACACCACCCCTTCCACCACCGCCTGCACCACCTCCACCGCCGGCGCTAGCACCATCGCAACGCCAACACCTCCACCGATATCAGCTAAATTCGAGTGAAAATGGGGATATTAGCATGTATCAGAGTGATTTCACCCTTTCCATTCTACTACTGCCAATGGAATCACCCTCAAACATGGGTCAATCTTGCGGAAAACATCGAGATCCTTCTAGAACCATGGCTATGGTCTCTTATTTCTTCAAGCTCCTTCAGTTCGCATCGCTCTTCTCCATTTCAATACTCTAATAGCCGCCTTTGTTCTACTTCCGACGTCTGTTCTTCATCGGCCGGTTTCTCAATTTCAGGTGCGTATTGAAGCTTTTGGTGCTCGATTTGGTGTAATCCTGAAGTTTTGTGGTGATTGTTTGAGGTTTTTCGTGTGAAATTAGGGTTTATTGTGCTGTGGGGGTGCTGGCGTTGCGGTGGTGCTAGTGTTGCTGTGGTGTTGGTGCTGGCGCTGGCGGTGGAGGTGGTGCAGGCGGTGGGGGTGGCGGTGGCGGTGGTGCAGGCGGTGGTGCAAGGGGAGGAAGGGGTGGTGGGGGTTAGGGTTCCGGTTAGGAATGTTGGGGGTGAAAGGGTTTTAGGATGGTGGGAGTGTTTGGATTAGATTTAAATTTAAAAATTTACGACAATTATCCTAATCTAATATAATTTACATACTAGTCCTCCAAATGTAAATGATCAAAGTACCATCACATTTAACTGTAAAAACTAACAGAGTTAGTGTCAGTGACAAAAAACATTACAAAATGAAACCAGACATGATATGATTAAAGACTACTTTTTAGACTGAAATAGTTAAAATAGTTAAATCATAAGGGACCAAAACCGAAATTTACTCTAAATAAAAACGAACTGTAGACTCCCTTTGAAGATATTTTCTTGGGCCAATGGTGGATAGGGCCCAAGTAATTCACAAGAGCCCAACAAAGAAACAAAAGGGCAACAAAACACAGTGTAGTTACGAGACAGTGATGAAGAAACCAAATTGATTTGGCGGCAATACAATCGATGATGCTAAAAGGTTCACGGTATTAAACCTCTGTTTGTAGAAATCACAAGAAACACGAAAGGTAATCGGATATATTTTGATAATTAGTTTACTGAATCTATAATCAGTATCTCATTTCTCTTTTGTTCAACGCAAATTCGTTTTTTGAATGATTTTAGTAAGCTGAAACATTGTTGTTTGCTTTCTTTGAACTGTTGTTTTGTGAAGTAGTGAAGAATGAATCAAGAAACGAGCTCGAAGCATAGTAATTTTAAGAAAGAGTGAAGTTTGCAGTAGGGAAATCTGTTGGTTCTTCTAGGGATAAGTTTAGAACCCTAGATTCTAAGAAAAAGGGGATTCGAAGCAGAAGAGTTGAAGCTGATGATATTGTTTCGAATGTTGAAGGTGTATTTAAGAAGAGAAGAAGTGATAGTGTGAAATTAAGAATGAAGGTGTTAGTGGTCATCGTGTTAAAAGAATTGAGGGTGATGATCGTAGGAAAGGGGTCGAAAATTAGGGGAGTTTAACGGGAATGAAAGAAATGGTTTTGCAGGAAGAGATTATGCCAGCAAGAAGAAGAGAGTTTATGCTGTTGATGTGGGGAGTAAGTTTCATAACGATGCATCTGTTTCTAAAAATAGAGTGTTTAATAAACGGGAATCACAGGATGCTCGAGGCGATCGAAGAACGAAAAGTGAAAATGTTGAGAATAGGAATGGTTTTTTGAGGAAAAAAGAAGATGCAAGGTATGAGAATGGCAAACAGTTAAGAAGCCCTGCAGAGGAACATAAGTTTGGAGTGAAGAAATTAAAAGGCAAGAAGGATGTGTCTGATGATTCAGTGGCAATGTTTGATCGACCAAGGAGGAGGAGGCGATTGATTAGGGTTGCATATCCATATGATACTGCAAATAAGCGGTTTGACGATAGCCCACCTGCAATTGGTCAGTTTGACTTCGTGAAAATTTATTATGTATGTGTTTATGTTTTTATCATATGGAATATATTTATCATATGGAATATTGTAGGAGTGTTTTCCATACTTTCAAGTCAGTTTTCTATATCTTGTCTTCTGCTTTATAATCTACCTATTTTCTAGAATTAATACTCCTTTCGTCCCATGATAATTGGGGTTGTTTCTTGGATTAATGCAAGATTACTATGTTGCAAATATTACTTGGTACAACATGTTAAAATACTGATTTTTGTCACAAGGTTATCATGTTTCGTCGTTACTTGATTGATAGGCAAATACAACTTTTTTTAATCAAGTTCTGACTTATGAGTTAAACATCGGAAAGACGAAGTACATATTAGTATTCTTGCTTGTGTCTTTATTCAAACTATATTATTTTTGGAAGCTTTGTGGCATGTTTTTGTTAAAGACGCATATGCCAAAAATTGAGATGGAACCTAGCATGGTTTGTATACTAAAAGATAACTATATTAGCTCAACTAGTAAAATGCATGCTCTGGTATCTTATTAGCAACATATGAATGTGAAGTGAGGGAGGAAAGAAATATTAAATTTTATTTATAAATTCTAATCACTCAACACCTTTAATCTTCACTTAGTCTTTATTACATACGTAGTGCCTCAGCTTCAAGTCACATAATAACCTTTATGTTGCTGCCTTATTCAAGAGAAATCACAACAGTTATCGACATTCAAGAATCAAGACACCAACTAAATGTTATTCTCACAAAATTTTTATTTTCTTAACAATTATGGATGATATATTACTATAAATGTACCATCTAGTTTGTGGATGTGTGCAAATTGTTGAACCACGTAAATAGTGGTTGTTTTATTTCTCATTTTATGTACCTATAATAACCTGTGATTATTGATGGTAACAAAATATTATATCAGTAAGTAACATGATGTTTTCTCACTCGTCCTCAATTTTCACTTATCTTCCAATAGACTCCAGATTTTGGTCTCTTAATTTTTCAGATAATACCACAGAGCAAAAGAAAGACTCAGATACTGAAGAAAATGCTGAGATGTCAAAAAATGCCCAGTTTCGGGCCATACAACCAAGCCCTTCTATCATATCGTTTGTGAATGAAAATGTAATATTTCCTGGTTATGTATTTGCTTGGCAAGTTGGATTCTTTTTTCATAACATACTTGCCCTGTTGTATAATCTTGGCTATTTGTTATTGTAGTTATTGGGGCGTAGACGTGAAATTGAGTTCAAAAGGGCAGGATACAATATTGAACTTTCTTCCCCTTTAGATAATATTCCCTTCTCTACAAGCTCAGAAAGAGAGCGAATCGAAGAATCAGTAAGCTTGCACTCATTTAATTTTTGGAACTAATTTATTTGCATATGAAGAATGTACCAAACTACCAATGGTTATTATAGTTTTAGTGGCAGCTAAATGGGCAGGTCGAGCATCTTGGGTAACGCGTAAATTTTTTTTTGGGTCAAAATGGGTTGGGTCGACTTGAAGTTGAAACACTTCAGTCTAAGTTTTTAAAATTTTGTAAACTTCTGGTGACTTTCAAGCTGTTACCTATTTTAATAAATTCATTATTTGCATGCATTTTGATACATTCAAAAGTATATGATTAAAAATGCCACCTCTAAATAGTTTTTTTTTCTCACACCCTTATGGGTTGTAACTATACAAAACCATGCTGTTCGCCATTCCTAAATTATGTGATTTTGGTCTGAATGTTTTGCAGGTTTCAGGAGTAAATTAAAATTCTTTGCTGCCGCGAAAGTTTCTTCATCTTTCCCATCTCCTGATCTTCCAGAAATTGCATTTGCAGGTTAAGATCTTTTTCAAAAAAAAATTTCCTTGAAACATTCAAGGGTTTTTTTTTCCTCTGCTTGTAGGTTCCCAATTTTCTTGTTTCTTATTTTTTCCTCTTTTCTTATCTAGCATTAATGTTATTATTTATTAAACATTTTGTTTTTGGTTAAGTCTGGAACTGTCTTCACAATGTTTTTATAGGATCTTATTTCAACTTGCCCATACAATTTGTCATATGGCTCCCTGTTGGTTTGATTTAATATTTCTTGTTTTTGGGTTCTTGTTAGGGAGGTCAAATGTCGGCAAATCATCTTTGCTAACTCACTTACCAGACAATGGGGTGCTGTACGTACATCAGACAAGCCTGGTCTCACTCAGGTGCCATATTTCTTGCTTAAATTTTTTGTTCAAGTATAACAATTGGCAAATTATTTCAAGGGTGTTTGGATGTATCATGTATGTTTTGAAAGTGATCATGTGATATTGAGCGATTAGATTAAAAAATCATATATAATAAAATCTTGTGCAGACTATCAACTTCTTTGACCTTGGATCAAAACTCTGCTTAGTGGATCTGCCTGGGTATGGTTTTGCTTATGCAAAAGAGGAAGTCAAGGAATCATGGGAAGAACTTGTAAGTGCAATAAAATCAATTTGAATTTCTCAGCAGAGCTTTTTATGACGTGTGGTTTCATGATAATGTTGCCACTTATCTGAAGAACTAGCTGAATTTTCAACTTATTTTGTGAGTTTTAGGTGAAAGAATATGTATCCACCCGTGAAGGTCTAAAACGAGTATGCCTTTTAATTGACACAAAGTGGGGTATGAAGCCAAGGGATCATGAACTTGTTGATTTAATGGAAAGGTAAGTAGTTATTGTTGAAATTTTGATAGAAACAAAGAACAAGAAATGTGTGGAGTTTTTTTCATTTCTATTTTTTGGGTTCCATTCGTTCATTGTTATGCTCTAAAAAATAAAATTTGATATCAAGTCTCACTTCTTGGTAGGAAAAATAAAAATGAGACCTATAAAAGCGAGAATTATGGTACATATTAGAGGTGGCAAAATAGTTAGGTTGGGTTGAAATAAGTAATATTATTGTATGGGTCCAATGCGAGTCGGGGGTCTCTTCGGAAGCGGTCTCTCTATCTCTCAGGATAGAGGAAAGACTTGCCACCACATACCCCTCCCAGACCCTGCTCTTCAGCGGGATACACTGGGTATGTTTGTTTGTTTGTTTGTTTATTGTATGGGTCCAAATGGGTTGAATTGGGTCAGCCTGAAACACTTTTCTCCAAAAGTTCTATATATGTTATGTGATTATAAATCATCAGTCTTTCAAATAGGATGACAGAATAGATTGTTTTGATGACATTATTTTATAAATAGAATTATACCTGACACCCTGTGTCCTGAAGTTCTGTTCTTGTTTTTAGATCATACATTATCAATGTTTCAAATAGTATGACAAAGAACTAGATTATTTTGATGACAATATTTTCTAAACAAAATTCTTTAAGAGGTCCTTTAGGAGGTTTTATGCTTAAATATGCACTTTGGTGATTTTGACCTGCTTTCGTTTAAGCTATTATTCTACCCTTTGAGCCACTAGAGATATGGGTCGAAATTGCCGCCCCTAGCCTATGCACGAATGAAACATTATCCTTTAAACTGGTTTTATTGATGTTATGTTTTCATGTAATAATATATATCAAAATTTCACACCCGAGTGTTTCTTATTGTTTTGAATGGCAGGTCAAAAACCAAATACCAGATAGTACTGACAAAAACAGATTTATCATTCCCAATCGATGTAGCTAGGCGTGCAATGCAAATTGAGGAGGTGGTTAAATTATGTTTATTTCCTAGATATTTGCTCCCTTAATTTCATGATGTTGAACTAATATTTCATATAATTATTTTTTTACAGAACCTTAAAACAAAGAAGTCTGCTATTCAGCCATTGGTAAGAAATTTGATTTGTTAGAATACCAGTAGAGGCGAAAAAGGGGCCGGCTGGGCAGGTTTGGTAACGGGTTATAACGAGTTTGGCACAAAACGAATATTTTTTTCTTGAGGAAAGGTTGAAATCAATCAGTTAGTGTGTTATGATCACTAAAACTTATTTGTTCTAATAGTCAAATCTTGTTTAATAAAGCAGTTTAGGTGGTTGTATCTTGCGCGTGACTGGTTTACATCTTAGCTGCGGTTTGCTAGTTTTCCCCATTTGACCCATTGCACAAAAGAATATAACTTAAATCAATCCATTTACTGTTGTATAGATCTAAATTGCCAACTTTATACTTTTGATATACGGTCTCATCATACCAAAAACGACTCTAATATCCAAATACCACTTTAAACATCAGATTCACATATAGATAATTTTGCGAAAACTTGTTTCTTTTCTTTTCTTTTTTCTTCTTGGTGTCATTAACATAGCATCAAGTTTTTCTACACAAAGAAAACAATTCTTGTTGATTCGAAGTTGGTAGGAACTTTCTTTAACCCCTGAAAAGTCAATATGGATGTAACTAAGATCTATTGGTTTGTGTACTTGCAGATGATGGTCAGCTCAAAACCGGCGCTGGGATTAGAAGTTTAAGAACAGTGCTTTCTAATGTGTCTCGATTTGCAAGACTCTAGGGGTATCTCTGTCATTCATTTGTTTCTTTATACGTTAGTGCTTTAACTCTTTTAAATCACAACATTTATTCTTCTAAACAGAATTGAATTGCAACATCTGTTTGATGTTGTTGCCGTCATGTTGTGCACGAGACAACTGCATATATTCTCTACAGAACCACGTTCTCGCTTCTAGAAAGCAAAAACTATTTTGACTTTCAAGGTCAAAGTCAATTTCAGGCTTGATCTAAAAATTGTTAGAAAATCTCTCAATTTGTATAAAATATTGAGCAGTTGCACAGGAATCCGAAGTGAATAACAAGTGATTAGTGTCAGATTTGTGATAAAATGGATATCAATTTTGAAATTCGATTGCTGATGTGTTTCTAGTTTAAAAGTCAAAAGCTATCTTCAGTTATTTTAGTGGTTGGAGCCTCAAAACTACTCTTCAATTGGTCTTGGGTCCATAAATAGCTTTAAATGATTTTGGTGCTGAGTTTAAATCTGTATGCCCAAATTCAATGATTTTGGTAGTGGAATAGCGACTAATGACATCTTAGTGAGGTGGTTATAACCAATTATGATTTTTTCTCTCTTGTTGGTGGATGGACCCTATGAAGTTATCACAGATTTGTCATTTGCTAGTCTTTAAAAGTCAAAGAAAGGTATAAAAAACAAGACTTTAGAGACAAATGATGACCCAGAATAGCAACCATGTTTTTAGAAATGTGTTTGTTACATCTGCTAGACTTGTACAATTGAAGATAATATTTTTTTTTTTCTCATGGGAAGTTTAAGGATTTGTTTTTTACCATCCGAGTGAAAACTTTTCATGAGGTTATACATCAAGAAGCTTTTATTAGTCATTTCATTGAAATCGCATTGATGGTTTTATAGATTTGACATTTTTTATGTCTAGTATCTCTCATGTGGGATGATTTACATAAAACTTTTTGGTACACCTTAAGCCTTATACATTGATGGCATTATATAATGCTTTTAACACATTCTTTTAACAAATATACAAACCTAAAACCTTATGAATTGTCAATGGAATTATTTTCAGTCTCATTAAAACATTCTAACTACTTAAAAGAGACATGTGAACCAAACAACCACTAATAACAGGGGTGACACTATGCATTCTTCAATGAGAGAAAGACACCTACTTAAATATGACTTTTGCTCGTTAGTAAATTTTTATCATATAATTTTGAAGATAAAGCTTATGTTGGAGTGTTGTACACATGATTTTCAAATAATTCATGGTAGGAAACCCATAAAAACCAAACATCAAGGAAATAACACATTTATCACTACATCAATATGGTTTCAATTCATCACCTTTATAAAAGTAGAAGTTATTTATTTGTTAATGATTTATGCAGTCTCTTAATAAATTCTTTTGAGAAGCAAACTAAATGATTTAAAGAGTACATATTATTCAGTCAGACCTTTTAATAACTCAACGTAAAGATTGTCAACAGCACCTACCATGTAGCTTGTAAATGCATTGATTACCACTTACCAATTAGTTGTATCAACCAAATGACTTATAGTCTAATAATATTATTATATATAGCATACATATTTCTTCTCAAGTGGTGAACAATTTTAATTTCATTACAGATGTAAATACTAAATAGTCATATTAAAAAGACACTAGTTACCATTTAGCATGAAAGACTGAAAGAGGAAACTAATAGAAAAATGAGGGACCAATGATCTCTTAGCCTAGTGGTTAAGGGAGAGGTGGGAGGCTTTGCCTCTTTTGAAGGTCTAAGGTTCAAACCTTGACATGGGTGATTATTACTAACTTGGTGATACTAACAACTAACCAGCCGTTTAAAAAAAAAATAGAAAAAGAAGGGAAATGTATTGAATAACAATATTAGATTGAACACCAAAAAAATGATTAAAGAAAAGACGTTGATGTTGGGGATGATGAATTTCCTAAAAACTATGTGGCCTCAATGAATCTCATTCAACCAAATTACTTTCTCTCTCTAAACATCAACTTGTAGAGAGAGAGAAAGAGAGAATTACAATGTGTCCTTTACGCATTATTCTCATCTTTCTGTCGGCGACTCTCGCCGGATTCTTCGTCCTCCGGAACTTCAAATCTCATTCCGATACATCAAACGCCGTCGCCACCGTCGATTCCACCACCAAATCGCCACCGTCCTCCGCCGCTACCACCGCTGAACAATCATCGCATAAGGTAGGGTTTTCGTGTGTAATTTGTAGGATGAATGAACACTGATGATGAATATGTGGAAATGTGTCATGTTTATGTGTTGAATTGCAGATTTATGGTGCTTTTGTGAACGGATTTTGGACGTGTGTTGATATGGCGAGTGGACGGTATCTGTGGAGGAACCTGGTTGCGCTATCCAAAAAGTCGGATTGATCTTCTGATTTTGTGAGTTTTACTTTCTGTTTCGGTACTGATTAGCGGATTGATTCGCCCTCATGTGGTTTGGTTATGATTGTTGTTCGATTGGGGGAAAAGTTCATCATCATTGACTTGATGATCGTTGATTGTCATTATTGGAAATATAGAATCATTACTGTGGTCTGTAGTATAGGCATTTAAGAACTATGAGATTGATTTACAGTTGTTAAGTATGTTTTGTAGTTGTAAACTGTTCTGATTTTTGCATTAGTTATTTCAATCTCCTGACTGTTTTAACAAAATAAGAGTGGATATAAGTTATTATTAACATGATGATTGATGAGTAGTGTTTTTAGACATATTCTTACTTGGGTGAATATGATAAAAGATCTAACATACTTTGTTTATATTGTGCTAAAAAGTCCTCCAACCCAATTTCGGTATGTTAAACTATTTGAACTTGTTTAAAATGTATGTGTTTGTGAAATTAACAATATGCATCGGCTACTAGCACGCATGCGAAAATTCAAGATCGGGAACATCTGCTAGAGCTCGCAATTGGCATTTCTCACTAGGTAGAATATTGCCGGGAGTTGACGACCGACTATGTGGAGGCTATGTAGATGGTTTTTTATTGTTGATGTGGATGTCATGTGGACTCTATTGTTGATTGCTTTATATACAAATTTGTACCATATGGATAAGAAAAGTATCCATGTCAGCATTTTTGTTCATTTGAAACGCACAAGTCAATATTTTGATCTTTTTCACTGGTACATGTATTTTTGACAAGTTTAGGAACTTCAATACGTCAAAATTAGGTTGAGGTATAAGAAAGTATGTTGGTTTTTTTATGCTAGTCCCTATTAAACTCAATGATTTTTCTTCTATTCTTCCATTGTAATGAGGAAAAAAAAATTAAAATTCCTTAATATATGGGATTAATTTGGCATTTTATTCTCTATTCTGTGTGCAGTGATTGTGATATATGAATATGGGTGGGTTGAGTAATTTACTGTTCCATTCTGCCATCTGATGTAGAAAGCCTTACATGAGCATATAATAATTTTACCAGTAATCTTGTTTTAATGATATTCTTTTAGATAGTGAAGTTTTAGTTAGCAGAACTGCATTCTTTTCTCGTCTACAACGTTTCGATCTATATAAAAATTTTAGTAGTAGGATGCCTGCTTGCTTTCACATATAAACAGAAATATAATGATATCCAAATATTTTAAATTTGCAGGTGGAAACTTGGTGTGGATGTGGGCTTCCTTTTGTATATACAGGTTGAAGCAGATATGAATCTTCGGTTTGATAATCTTTTGTCGTATTTCCAAATGATCATCATAACTAGGCTCTATAATATCAAAATCTTGATTTCTTTCTGTATGTCATGTTCTAGCTTCTTTACTGTTGTTAGTCTTGAAGCTGTAAAATGTAAAAGAGTGTCTTTTGGATGCTTAGAGTGTGTTTGTCTGATAGATTTGAGGTTGGATTGATTGATCATAATACTTGTTTGTTTGATGGGTCGGTAATAAAGAAAAAGGGGGATATAACCCACTAAGGTTGTGTGTATCATACAGGTTTTAAACCATGTTTAAAACGATATTGTTTACTTGTTATATCATGATCCACCTGGCATGGATGTATTATAATTTGTTACTTTCCTTTTTGAAATTATGTCTTGAAGCAATCGGTAAGGTTATTGTTTTGCTACCTGATCATAGGTTCAAGACATGAGAATCAACATCTTGCACAAATTGTAGGATAAAGTTGCATACATCAGATCGTGAAATGATTCGACCTCTTCATGGACCTTACACAAAACGTAAGGTAGGTCAAGCATCGTATATGTTCTATTAGACATTAAATTTAGAAACTGTTTCATCTAAGTGAAATAATCGTTTTACCATTATTACTAGAAACCATTCTCTGTGTCTTATTCTCTTGGGTGACAATTGAGATCAACTTATTGGCGTATGTGAATCATAGAACCCTAATGCCTGGTGGCTCTCAATGATTGAAAGACAAGGGTGTGATAGATCTAGGGTGGAGACGGATGATTATGGGTCCTTGATTTAGTTATTGGGGTGTAACGTGATGGCTTTGCAAGAAAACGAGATCTAGGGTTGGTGTACCGGATTTACACACCAAATTCGTAATTCTCATAAAGAAAAACGAAATCTGTAAAACGAAATGCAAGGTTAAAGCCATCCACTTTTTTTATCCACATCATATAAATTTAAGCAATTAATGGTTGAGTAATTATACATATGTTCAAGCATGTGTTCTAAACACATGTATAGTCCCTAAATCGTTTGATACATTACTTAATATTTGTCCTTTATACTGCTTATTAAAATTTTCTTTAACATATCCTTAGTTTTCCTCTCTTTTATATTTGAGTTAATTATATGGATGGTCTTTGTGATAAACTCATATTGTAAGGTTGGTTTTAACTATTAAGAAATTATATGTTTGGTCAAATAATGACGTAAGTAGGTTCTAGGCCAAATAATGACCACCTTGATTGGCATTGTTATATGATAAACATCATTTTGTAGCCTC
This sequence comes from Flaveria linearis, assembly GCA_024085815.1. Lineage (NCBI taxonomy): Eukaryota > Viridiplantae > Streptophyta > Magnoliopsida > Asterales > Asteraceae > Flaveria > Flaveria linearis. The sequence goes on along the minus strand of JABSNV010000231.1, from coordinate 24,825 downwards.
ATGCTAGAAGAAGCACATCGGGTTACTTAACATGCCTTGGGCTGCATTGTTTGGTTTGGTCTCATCTAGCCTTGCCTTACCTGCATTGCCTCACATCAAGCTAATAGTATGGCCTTGGGATCACACGACCCATCCTTGCAACTTACATTACCTCAGGCGTGTGGCATGACCTTGTTAGCCTTGCCAAACATGAGCCCACCTAAGAGTAAGATTATCTCACTGTCAACATCTAAGTTAGAAAAGATAATGTAAGTAGTCATATCTCCCTAAGATAAACTATAACACTAGGCTACCGTGACCAGAAAAAATAAGTCAAGATAGTACACCTAAAATGGAGTCTCTCTACACCTAATCAAGTCAGACATCCCAAGGTTGTCTCACTCTCCACAATAAATTACAAAAGACCAACCAAGATCTGACAAAAACCAAGATCAAGTACTATAATTATATCATCATGCATCCTTTAAGCAGGGCCGGCTCAACGTTTTTTGAGGCCCCAAGCGAACTGAAATTTTGAGGCTCTTTTTTGAAAAACTTATTTATATAAATCCTACATTTTTATCTATAGTAAATAAGTCGCTATGGTATACTCTTAAATCTTGGCCATCAATTCTTTCGATGTTTGCTTTTATCAAATGACATGGTAGTTAAAAATAATAAGAAGAAAATAAATCAAGAACATACGACCTTAACTTATAAGAATAAGTTCTAATCAGTTATGAATTCAAATTTGAGATGAGTAACGAATAATGTATGATAAGAGTATAAAACAAAACAAAGCTTAAATAATGTTTACAAATTCTAACAATATAACTTTTAGTTCATAGTATGTAACTTAATTTAAATAATTTAAACAATGAACTAAGAAGAAATAATTCATATAATGACAAATTGACAATCAGTAGGCAAGTTGGAGGCCCAATAATCCAAACTATACAAAAAGATTGAAGATACAATAACTAGGTTTATCAATTTGGTGGCCCAATTACTTATATGTCCAATATTAAAAAAAAATAATTTAAAAAAATGGGGTCTTTAATTTTGAGGAGCGCCAAGCCCAATGCTTCTCTCTTTACACTAACGGGCCGGCCCTGCCTTTTAAGTAAAGATCACATTCTTACCATAGAAAATATCATCACCAACTTACTCAAAATATCATCACCAACTTACTCAAAGACCAAGATTGAGTGCTATAATTATATCATCATGCATATCACACATTTCTCTTTGGAGCACTAAGTTCTCCCCCTTCCTTTTCTTTATTGCCTAAGGGAGTCAAACCCTTAATGATTGATTCCATGATTTCAATGGTCTATTAGCTTTGTTACCTAATGATCCCTTTGGACCATAAAATACCCAGCTACTCCAAAGTGATGATTTGGTGAAGTATTCTTTCACAACCCCTGTTAATTTCTCTTTAAGAGAGCATATAGTCTCTCTCTCTCCCCCCCCCCTCTCTCTCTCCCTCTCTCTCTCTCCCTCTCTCTCTCTCTCATACACTTCATATTTAGGGGCTGTTTGGTTAGATCTGAATCATTAAGTGCTGAATGGTTAAGAGGTCTGAATGGTTAAGAGGCTCTGAACCAGTAAGTGCTGAACCAAAATGTGCTGTTTGGTTGAATCTCTGAATGACTGTACAAAATGACAATTTTACCCCTCTGAATTATTTTGGGCTGAATAAATTGTATACGAATTCTAGTACAGATTTTACAACAGAACTTCATAATTGTTCTGTCTTCTTTTGTCTTATGGCATTAAAGAGTTTAAAATACCACCAAAAAAAGCAGAAGGTGATTTGTACACGATTAAAAAAACTAATGCAGGAAATCCAAATCTACAAAACCAACAACTAATATGCAACTTATGAACCTCTACACATACCTGAGCTAGAATATTATATGAAACCAGTCGGAATCTGAAGCCTGCAATTACAATTTAGCTCATTCAGATTCAAAATGATAGCATTCAGTAACATGAAACATTCAGACAAATGTTAAATCTAGGAAACTATAATGCTTGATTCTGCCTTTCCAGAAACAAATCACTAACTAATAATAAATAATCAACAAGCTGATGATTGTGCATATACCGTCAGACTCGCTAACTGAAGTGATCTCCTTCTGCTCCACAGGAACAAATTTAGGGTAAACCGGTGTAGCTGTAGTCGTACCAGTCATCCTCCTCATACAAATCTTACTACACAAAAACAACACTTCAATTCACATGAACAAGCTGCACTTGTGCTTAATTCACACAACACACTACAGATTTACCTAAAATAACAAACATTCATGAAAAGCCCTATTCTATGAGAACCAAAACTAAACATTCAAATTCATATCAAGTAATGATAATATGAAATCATGAACCAGGAGCAAATAATAACATTAATCTCCATTTTGCAACAAAATGAGTAGAATTAAAAGCATGAATCAGAGTATACCCTCTTCTGGAAGAAGACGAAATAATAGAGATTCGATTAAGCAATAGAACGCCAGATTTCAGAAGCATTTTTGAGCAATTGAACAAAAATCAAGAACTAACAAGGAACCATAATCAAAACTCAAAACCCACAACTCATATCACAGATTGTCACATTATAATCACTTCAAGAAACAAGAACCCTATAATTTTATAAACTTTTAATGCATACCTTCGATTTTGGAACCAAACTTTGATCTGTTTGGGTTCAATGTTTGGAGTCCTCGGCAGGTTGTCGGCGTCGGGGGAGGGAGTCCTCGGGAGGTTATCGGCGTCGGGGGAGGGAAGGCCGGCTGAAGATCGAAGATGAAGGCCGGCCGGCAGAAGATCGGGGGAGGGAAGGCCGCTGAAGATGAAGCTCGCAGATGAAGATCGAAGGAAGATGAAGATCGCAGATGAAGATGAAGATGATTGCTTGTGAGTTTTGAGGGTAATCTTGTCTAAACTCCATTCAGCGACATCTTATATCTGAACCATTCAGCACTGAATGGTTCAGTTAAGAGGCCCCTTATTTTCGAAACAAACACTCCAACCTCTTAACGGTTAAGAGGTAGCCTCTTAATGAAACCATTAAGAGGCTACCAAACAGCCCCTTACTCTATATTTAAGACTATACACTATGTTATACTTAATATGTCTCTTAGGGGGTGTTTGGGATTCCGGTGAGAAGCTCGTTATTGATTTCTCAGAAAGAGTTTTGAGAAGTTAAAATTTTTAACTTCTCAAAATCTCATTCTTCTCCTTACAATTTCATCTCCATCCAAACACAATTTCATCTCCTTTGACTTATCTCCTTTTTAAAAGTCAAAGGAGTTTTGAAGAAGCAATCCCAAACACCCACGTAATACAAATGATTTACTTGAGTGCCAAAGAGTGTTCCTCGAGCTCTACCTTCGGTCACCTTCTCACGTGTTCATTATATGTTACAGCTAGGATCTAAGCTCGAAAATGAATCGTAGAAGCTAGATGTACTTTGGTCCTTACTTCAACTAACTAAACATTGATGATCAAACCTATAATTTTAAAAAGGTTACGACCTTATAATATAAATTTACCAAAGAGAACCATCCTAGTAATTAACTAGTTTATATTTAATCTAATCTCCAAATGGTTGGGCGAATCCATTCTTGAACCGGGTTCCCGGTTCCGGTTCGACCCGGATAACGAATTATAGTCACAGGGAAGTCAACAGTCAAAAACCGCAACGGTCAGATTTTATTTAACGGCACAGAGGACGAGTGAACCGTTGCGAGAGAGAATGGGGAAAAGAAAGGGGCGTAAATCGGAAACCCTAATTTACTCCAATGGCGGTGAAGATGAACACAGAGATCAAAGATCACAGGATTCAGGAGAAGATGATAAATCAGGGTTCTTTGCTTGCTATTTGTTGACGTCACTCTGCCCCAGATATAAAGGACACACCTACATCGGGTACTTTCATGCTTTTCCTCTGATCTCTAGGTTTTTCGTTTTGATTATCATGAAATACAGTTGTTAATCTTCATCGATGTATGATTTTGCGATAATTAGCGATTTAGAGGCCTTTATTTAGGGTTTAAATGTCTTACTACAAGTTCAAACGTTTTGGAGTGTATTGTTTGTAGATCTGTGAATTAGAGCTGTTGTTTAGTCTTCTGCTTTCCTTTTGGATTTTGAGCTTTCCTTGAGAAATTGTAAAATGATAAGTTTTTATGGAAGTTAACATGAAGAATCATAATCCATCAACCATCAATTTTTAATATCAGGCCCCTCACCTGTCAATGATATCTATTATGCCCGTCTGGAGCTCATGGATTTGTTTTTGGTTGCCCGGGTGGACACTGTGGTCACTTATTTTGGAGTTTCTCTCACCCAAGATTGTGAACTTCTCTCAACCACAAACAATGCGCCCAAAATGCGTTGGTGGTATTTGATTTGGGACATTCTCTTATGATCAAGTCTCTCTCTTATATGGACGAAACAATGTGGGATTTTCATAAATGTGACAAAATTAAACAACTTCGAAAAAGCAACTTACAACAAACAATGAAAAAGAAGCAATTTTTGATAAGTTTCATTCTGTAGCAATTTTTGATAAGTTTCATTTTGTAGGTTTACAGTGAACCCACGGAGGCGAATTAGGCAACATAATGGGGAATTATGCAGTGGTGCGTGGAGGACCAAGAAGAAACGTCCATGGGAAATGGTACTCTGCATATATGGTTTCCCAACTAACGTTGCTGCACTTCAGGTATTGCTCGGTGAAATATTCTAAATATATTACAGCTTTCCAAATTTTATGGACTTTGTTTATAGATCTTTCTATATCTATGAAAGTTATAGTTTTAAGATTTTTCTGAAATGTTACAATAATTTGGGTCAATTGGTGCAGTTTGAGTGGGCTTGGCAACACCCTGTGGAATCACTGGCTGTTAGAAAGGCAGCTGTGGGTTTTAAGTCTCTTGGCGGGCTTGCAAATAAGATCAAATTGGCTTACACGATGCTCACACTACCAGCCTGGAACAAGTATGTATATTGTGTAGTTTGGTTGTTACATTGAAATTTATTAATTGTTGTTAAAAGATTAGGGTGTGTCAAATATGATTAAAAAGATTATATATTTCCAATAATAATCTAACGCATTTACTGTATGATTTGTTGTTGATCAGCTTGAATTTGAGTGTGAACTTCTTTTCAACAAAATACACAAAGCATTATGCTGGGTGTCCTACATTACCCGGCCACATGAGGGTACACATTCGTTCCATGGATGAACTTCCATGTTATATAGAAGGATATAAAGAAGATGAAGAGGATATGTTCAGGTTTACAAATGATTTATCTGAAGATGATGAAGAACCCGAAAAATCATCTGAAGATGTAACAATTCCAATTCTTTGTTCTACAAATAATCTGAATAATGAAGAAGAAGAAGAAGAAGCAGCAGTTTCTGTTTCAGATACTGAAAATTATGAACAACCGTCCTGTACTAATAAGGACCCATGGGATGATGATAAAGAACCTGAAGCAGTACCACCAGTTCCTGTTTTTGCAGATCATCAAAACAACAAAAAAGAAGCAATTTGCGTTTCTGATGATGAAAATTATGAACCATCATCCTGCATTAATAAAGATCTGTGGGATGCTGATCAAGAACTTGAAACGATGCCAGTTCTTGTTTCTGCAGATCATCAAAACAATGAAAAAGAAGCATTTTGCGTTTCAGATGATGAAACTTTTGAAAAACCATCCTGCAGTAACATACCCGAGTGGTCATTTATGGACTCGGATTGTTATAATATTGTTTCTCCAACAACTGGAACTGAAAATGGTAAATTGGATTGTATTGGGGATATAGATGGATCCAAAAGGAAGAGTCTTGGGTCTAGTGGTGAGGTTGAGGTGGTAGATTTATTTACTCCATCACCTGAGTATAGAATTAGGAAGAAAAGAGGGGTTTCTGTTGTAAGTCCTGAGATCATTGACTTAACTGAATCACCCATATGTGTGTAACTTTCTTCTTCTTTCTTTCTTTTATGAAGGGATTGTTATAGATACAGTTTTTTTCTGTTATTTTATAAGGAAAATAATTCATGTGTGTTTGTTTGAGTAACATGGGAGAATACCATAAAAATCGTCTTTCTTTTTCTCGGATGTGACCACGTGATATGCTTCTGTAGTCATGTCAATAGTAATTGCGTCTATAGCTAGACACAAAATCATGTTCGTGTATTCACTTTAGCTTGTGTATGAGACCTTATGCGATCAACGTTTTATGTTATGACCTCTTGTGTATCACATTTTGTTATTGTATTGCGAACACAACATGGGTTTGTTGATGAAATTCAATATAACATGAGTTTAGTTCTTGTAGGATCTGTTTTCTTCGTGTAGGGATGTTTGTTGAAGATTAAGCTAAGAAACAAACATCTATGATTAATTTCTAACCTCATAGTGCTTTTAAACATAGAGAATACAAAGAGATCATGCATAAATTACATTGATTTAACTTAATAACTCTTTTAAACACATATAGAGAATACAAAGAGAGATCCTCGTGATGTATAAGTTGTTAAATTGGATTTTTTAATAATCCAAACTATTATCTGATAATAATCCATACTATAATTTGACCGGTAATGTTCTCAACTTTCAATTTTATTACCAACAACAGTTCTAATGAAATAAATTTTTATTTTTTACATTTGATTTGGACTTGATCCTGTTCGCAATAATGATTATGAACAAAATGAAGAAACATAAATACAAATCAAGCGTAAACAATTGAAATTTATGTCATTGGAACTGTTGTTGGTAATAAAAGAAAAAGTTGGAGTGGGTTACTAGTCAAATTAATAATATGGATTATTATCGGCCAATAGTTAATAGTTCGGATTATTAAAATCTAATTTGTCTAAGTTGTTTCCTATCATTAATTTCAAACCACTTAGCTCTTCTAAACACTTGGAAGAAGATCGTTGTTATGTATCAGTTGTTAAAAGCCTCTCATGTGTTTGGATCACTAGTCACGTATGTTGTAAAGAATATAAATTACATGGAAATAAACAAGTGTATGATAGCTTTTTAGTCTTGTACATGGGCCATACAGAATTACAGACTAAAATGTAAACATGTCTATAAATAGTTTATCAAATCTAATAAATGTACACTTTCGTGATCCACAAACACCAAAAATTGATAATGATGTCATCGTTGATCTAATTCTTTCTTGTTTTGTACAAAATTGATTTTATTGGTGGGTAATAATGAAATTTGCTCGTAAACATACCCACTAGCAAAATTCATTGAGATTTTTATCAGCCGTTTAGAGTTGTTTAGGGGCCAAAAATGACGTTCCAAATTTTAATATGGGTTTTTAAGGCATCTAACTTTTTTATTTGGTGATCTTTTTAGATTAGATTTGTCTTCCACTTCAAGCTATCGGTTACAGACTAGTTTAATCATACTATATGGTTATATGTATAAATTGGTTGTTATAAATATACTGTACTATTTTCAACTCATCATATCAGTAATATTCTTTTATTTTTACACTAAAAAGCAAAATAAATATTCTCAATTTGTTGTCTCTAGAGGAGATAATTTATTGGCCAACCCCATATAAACATATTCAACTTCTCTTCAATCGGGAGTTTCACTTAAGTTAACTAGAATAAAGGATAACTCGAATTTGTTAGTATCATAATCTACTATTTATGTATTAATCACTACCAACAACAATCAATAAAATTTGTAGCATAATTAACTTTAACATAAAGAAATATAACTAAGGTTGAAGATAAAACTGAATTAACTTCTAAAAATTGCAACTTTGAACAAATTTAGTTCATATAAGCAAATATAAAAGGTTTATTACATAATTATGGAGTAGTACAAATCAAGAAAGTAAAAAAGTAGTAAGCTTGGATTATGAACTACAACTAAAAATGAAAAGAGAGAAACAAACAACCATACCCACTAAAATCTCACACAACAAATACAAATAGTGAGATGATGACAATGGGGATGGAGACGCTACATCTAGAAAAACAAAGCTCGTTGAAACCTTTTTTTTTTTTCGATGAACCTTATTCCTTAAGAGTGTGAACTTTTGTCCGCGCACTCATGCATCTCTTTTGGTGGCTCCTCCTAGCGTTCGGCCTAAAAGAGAACCATGTAGGCTCTTAACCACTCCCACCACGGCTAGATTTCCGATCACATAGCCGTGTACTTTGGATTTAATCCAAGTCTTCAGCGCATTCTGCAAATCCACGCCATTGTAATGAAACTCTCGTAGTACTTTTGGAGTAAAACTCTCTCAAAATCATAAAGGATCACACGACTATGTATATGAAAACTTACACACCCGTGTGTTTTCATACACAATTTCCTTGGATTGCTGGAATTCATACGCTTATAGCACACGTAGAGGCATGTAATTTGATCTTCGTATTTTCTTTACTTTTTCCTCAAAGTTCTTCATTATCTGTTCCTTTTTAAAATTTTGTTGGGATTAAGGCCTGCAGTTCAAACATAAAGCTTTTAATCACCGATAAAAACAACAAAACACAAGATTAATTAGCATAAAAACATGTACAATTTAGAGCAGATCATATATAAGATGCTTAACTAATCTGACTGTTTTGAACAAAAAATGATTAAAAATGTTATAAGTTTAAGTGCAGAGATATTTTGCCGACCATTCACTTGATTTGTTTGTAATAAATTTTAATTTCGCACATTAAATCGTTTAGAAATCAATAAAAACCGAATACTCCTAGAGAAAATATATTTTTTTCACAAATTTTATGTTCCTACACTTGTAAGTTGCAAACATAAAAACATGTGTTTGACCTTTTAATGTGATTATAGATAACTTTTTGTTATGATCACATGATCATTTGAATATGCATTTATGCGTTCACAAGCAAAGTTGCCTTTTAACTCTACCATTGCAAGGCATCAAACAAAAGTATGGAGACTTTTTCAATATGTGAAACAGATGATATCCAGCACATTCACATGTGATTCGGTCCCCTCTTCGATTGTTACACGCAATATAAAAAATATAAATAATCACACTTCTAAAATAAATTGATTTCGGGTGTTTCAGTCGCTTTAAACAACTTTCGACCATTTTCCATTTTCATGGTATCTACCCGAATTGACCCAGTCATAAGCATATGGGTCGAAACTCGAAAGTGATACCTCTACAAAACTCCTAATTCCAAAAGAGTCTAAACATGGTTTATCATATTCAAGTGATTTGCAGTCTATAACTGTATTTAACGAACTCGAATCTATATTTAATAAAATGGAATTAGTACCTGAAGTAATGGCAATGGAGGACAATGAAGACTACCGATCCTGCTGTTGTTGCAGTACCTCTTGTTGCTCTGATTGTACTTGTTGCTCGTGTTCACCGCCTTGCGAATTCCATATAATATCTTGTAATCCAGGTCTTAAACCTTCATTCAACACCTTATGATATTCCAATGTATCTCCATTAGATTTCTTCAGCTCCACCAAGTGAAAAGATGAAGTGAGTTCAAATATCTCAGCATTAATCGACAAAATTCCCTTCTTACCCTCCTTCATTGCCTCCAGTTTCAACAACCCTGCTTCTCTTTTACTCACTTTCATCCCCAAACATTTACCAACTTCTTCCAATTTAGTAATGATAACAGAAGCCTGTTTCCAAATGGTAAATCTTGCTTCTGTTTTATGTTTAGGTTCTTCAAACAATGTTGTCAAATCAAACCCTGGTGACAGTGAAATAATATCAAATGCATTCATGTTTGGAGGTTTCATTAAATCTTGATTTTCTGCAACATGTGTACTGTGGGATCCTGAGGCTTTGTCTGAACTTGGTTGTTTGGATATTTTTCCATGTTTAAACCATGGATTTTCCTTTATTTTTGGAATTGTGATTCTGTTCACAGGATTTGGATCCAGAATTCTTGAAATAAACTTTCGTACCTCGGGTTGAAACCAATTTGGAAATCTAAACTCTGATCTCCCCATTTTTCTGTACATTTCTACTATATTTGAATCATGAAATGGAAGATAACCTGCTAATAAAACATACAAGATCACCCCACAAGACCAAACATCTGCTTTATCCCCGTCATAGCCTCTTCTAGTTATCACTTCTGGTGCCACATAAGCAGGGGTGCCACAAGTGGTGTGTAGTAACCCATCTTGATGCTTAGATTCAGCGAGAGCACTTAACCCAAAATCAGAAACTTTTAAATTCTCATTATCGTCTAATAATAGGTTTTCAGGTTTAAGATCACGATGATAGACCCCTCTGCTATGGCAAAAATCTACAGCATTGATCAACTGTTGAAAGTATTTACGAGCAGTTTGTTCTTTTAGCTTCCCGTTGGCTACTTTATCAAAAAGCTCACCTCCTTTTGCATATTCTAATGCAAAATATATTTTTGTTTTAGTGGCCATGACTTCATAAAGCTGTAAGATGTTAGGGTGTTTCACTCGTTTCATAACAGATATTTCTCTTTTGATTTGATTAGTAAGCCCAACCCGTAACACCTTCTCTTTGTCTATCACCTTAATCGCCACACTTTGGCCCGTTGTTATATTACGAGCATAGTAAACTTTGGCAAACGTGCCCTGACCTAATAATCTCCCTAACTCATATCTTTCCATCAAGATATTCCCTCTAATGTCCATATCTTCTTGTAGAAGGTAAACTACAATCAGTATTGCTAATGTACAAAGACTTACCAAAATCTGTATGCTAATAGAGCAACTGCTCTGTTAAATATGCAATCATCCAAGCCTGAACTTCAAATCTGAAAACAAACATGTTCAAGCTTATTGATAATAAGAGATATTATTTGATTACTTCTAAAGATGATCTTATTAATCATAGATATGTAGTATAAACTTCAGATGACAACAATTTTGAAGTATAAACAAGTATGCATAAATCGAAAGATTAACATGGAGCAATTTTATCATATTTTATACCAACACTAGGGCTATAAAAACCAATCTGGTTGGTGAAGTTTATCCAATACTTCAAAATTTATGAACAATAACAACTTTTTAGTTGAAAATTTAGTTCACCAGGCAGCTCTTACGCAGTACTAACCGTGGAAGGCTCGTTATACTAAACTATTACAAGAACAAACCTATATTGTTTAATTTTTTGATCAGTGATTCATATTTTTTGAAAATTTCGCTTCATACATACAAATGAGTAAGTTTATGTAGATAAGAAATCAAACTATTTTTATTCATATAGTTTAGTTTAATTCTTTCTTTATCTATTTACTTACATAATGTAACTTACTCTTGTGTAGTTTATACATACAAAGAAGATATTATTTTCAAAATTCAAGAGAGGTGAATAAATTTACATTTATATTATCTTCTTCAAAAATTTTCAACATTGAAAAAACTTATGATTTATTTTGTTTCGTGTGTTCTCGCAATATTCAATGTTCTGTACAGATCCCTCCCCAAAATCATAAACCTAATTCAAAATAAACTTGATTAAACTATAAGATGTAAAAAACCAATTTCTAAGTTAATACCAAATCCACGAGAAATAAACTGATCTTCCATCAATTCCATCACAAAAAACAAATCACAAAAACTTTCCCCTTCTTCTTCCTCCTAATTCACATACATAACAAATAAGAACTTGTATCAAACACACAGAACCAAGAATTCAACAAAACGAACACAATAATCGAGGTACAGTAATCATGATGATCAATAACAACATCTTCGATCATCAATTCGGTTGAAACTCGTACTGAATTGCTACAAGATAAATGAAGTAAAAAGAGGATAATCGCAATCAATTTACCTGTTTCGTTTACAGAGCTCGAATGAGTGCATCAATGGAGACGAAGGATCGATTAGTTCAAATAATATTATGCTGAAACTGTGTGTTTTTCACAGTGAATTGATGAATGCAAATGGAGTTCACACATGCAATTGCAATTAATATTATTGATCATCGATTTTACGGAAGATTTTGCGTGAGTGCCTTTATATGCTCGTCGATCCAGTTGCGTCTTGAATATTAATCGTTGCAAGTTTGGAGGATGTATGATTTCAGTCCCTCTACTTTGATTGTTGACTATTTCTTTTTGTTTTAAGTTTGGAAAGAGTACGGTTTCGGTCCGTCGACTTAGATGCTATGACCAGAGTGAGAACAAGTTTTTGTGGTTGATTTTGAAGACGATGTGAATGAGGGGATCGAGGTCGAAGAGGCTCATGACGTCGAGGAATGTGTATGGAAGGGATTGTATATTCGTATCATGTTTTGTGGTGTGAAAGATTTTGTGCTTTTTAAAACTATATGAATTAACAGAGGAAAAAGGTTTTTGTATCCACATGTTCCATATGTAAGAAGGTAGTCATCGATAGTGGTAGTTGTCAGAACCTTGTGTCAAAGGCGCTCGTTAGTGGGGTGAAACTTCCAATGAAGCCCCATCAAATGCCTTACCAGATCAGATAGATCAAGAAAGGCCCAACAATTAAAGTGATTATGATTGTAGGCTTCTTATAATTATTGCAAAGATATATAATTAAAAAGTTATATGTAGCGCGGTAAATATGGATGTTTCTCATGTTCGTGATACAAAACCTAGTAATATGATATGGATGGAACACATCAAGGACAAAGAACATGTATCTATTCACTTTGAAGGAGAATAGAATAAATGCCGTTTCTATTGAAATAGGACCATCATTAATCAAAACTCTCTTTTATGCAAACAAAAAGTTTATGTGATTAGTAATTTCCCTTTAACAATGTCATAAACAATATATTTTGGTTGGTTCAAAACACAATTTAAAATCACACTTAATTTGTTGTCAAACAAACTATACAAAACTCTAGAATAGACTAGCTAAACATTAACTCAAGCATATCTTACTTTGTTTTTTCTACACAATCTTAGGGTATACAAATTTACCTTAGAATTATTTTTTTCTTCTTAGATTGAGACCAAATATCAAATCATGACTTAGGACTATGATATTAAAGCATGTGACATGACTTTTGGTTTATTGTCATACACTCAAATCAATTAACTAGTGACAATTCGTCTTGCTAATAGAAATAGATTATATTGGTCGATACGTTATAGTAACCATCTACCATTGGGTCACATGTCAATCAGTTATTAGTTCACGTCATTCTTTTTTATATATATTTTAGCATCCTCTTCTCCATGCTCCACACACCATTAATTACTACCACTGTCGGCCGCTCAGGATTGGCTCTTTACAAGCCTCTAGTAAAAGTGAGGTCTTTCAACATCTTCACTTGCTTTAATTACCACCTCCGGCTTCCCATCATCTATGCACCAACGCGCGTAACCTCTTGATGTGTAGAAAATCAACAACCTTTAAATACCCAAGACCAGTCTTGGTGGTGACCGATGAAAGCTATATTGCCACTGGCTTCCTTTAGATCTGTGGAGAGAGATAGAGAGAAGGGAAGTTCCAACACTGACTGATGAAAGCTATGTTTATCTTTTTATTTTAATTAATACATACATATATACATATATATATATATATGTATATATATATGTATGTATTTTGCAGACGTGGAGTTGTAGCGTGAATTTTAGGTATTTATTTTATTTTTTTAAATATACTTAGCATCTTTTTTAAAATTTTCAAATATAATTACATATATTAGAAATCTCAACACACATCTTCTTCTCCATTTATTTCTTGACTTCTCCATTTATTTCTTGACTCAAAATAATTTGATAATGACTCGATTTAATGGTTTATTGATCCAATTTACACAAATATGCATGAGTGAACTAATTGGAATATTTTTAAACTTGTTTATTATTTTGTGATATTTTACATTACTTTAATGCATATAAATTATTTTACTAACAAAGTATTTGTCTTTCTAGAACAAGTCATATAAATTTTTATAAACAATTTGATTTGGTATAGTAGACAACAATGTAATTTAAAATAAATGAATGTAAATGTAATAATTTTATGTAAAGATTTGTAAGGTTAGAGAGAGTATAAGTAGTTCTAAAAGATAAATAGAAATCTGTCTTTTTTAATAGCAATTATGAAAATTTTCATTAAAACACACATGCAGCAGGAAGCTAGCGATAATAGAATTTTAATGTGACAATTAACTAGACGAGTATTAGTATACGAGTGTTTTTGAGTGATTCTATTATGGCCCTAAACTTCTATCAAACCCATATTCATCGAAATCTTAACAATAAATTAATCACCTAGTTTAAGAAATGGGTAACTTCATAAAATAATAACCAAGTTTATCTTAATTAGTCCACTTATAAACTTTTTTATTATAACCAGATTACTAAAATTTATTTTAATGTTTTCAATCCTATGTATTTAACATGAATAGTAGGTAAAAAACTTAAAAAATTTAAGTTTGGATGGGCGATGGTGGTCGAAGATGATGGGGCGGAGATGAAGGGGTCACAAGTGATGGAGTCGAAGGTGATGGAGACGGTTTTGGGTGGGTTGAGGGGGCGGGGATTTGGGTGGGTCATAGATGTTTGTGGCGGCAATGGTGGGGGAACGACGATGATGGTGTGGTCGGAGGTGGTCAAAGGTGGAGGGAGAGGGGTGTTTGAAGGTGGAGGGAGAGGGGTGTTTGAAGGTGGAGTCGTGGAGGAGAATGGTGGTCGATGATGAAGGTAGAGGAAGATAATTAGAAAAACAATTACCTGCTAATCAGGTTAATTACATAGGTGTTAAATGACCTGATTAAAACAATTATAAAAAATTAATTATCTGATTGGAACACAACTAAAATTTAGTTACTAAAAATTAATTACCTGCTAATTAAGTTAATTACATAGGTGTTAAACGACATTAAGGAGACATCGTTCTTATGAGTGACGCTCGAAGCTAAACAAGATAGATTGGAATAGATGGTGTTATTTTGACTTTGGCAAACCCCAAATGTAATTTTTCTAATGTTTTTATTTCTAGTATCTTGCTAGAAACTTTCATGTACTCTTGTTTGATATATTTGTCAAATTGCTGCTGTTTAAAAAATTAAGGATTTTCTTAAAATATTAGAGAGAGCTTGATACTAGAAAAATTACAAGATCTAATTATAAGCTGATGAGTTAAGAATAAAAATGCATATATTATTTTTTTAGGTATTTACCATCTCACAATTACCAATGTAGGTGGTTGATCTCCTCTTCCTCTCATGTGTCGGCTTTATATTGTTCCACGATTTTTTTCTTATTATTTACATTTTTAGTCCTACATATATCAATGAAAAATTAAATTTTAGTCATCAAACTATTAACTATTAGTTAATTTTAGTTCTAACTAATAATTTGACCACGATAGTTTTATTTTTTAACGGCAAAAAAAAAATAAAAAATAAAAAAAAGTGTAAATTACCATTTGCATCCTTAATGTTTGTTCATTTTAACCGTTTGCATCCCTATAGTTTCAAACTTGTCATCTGCCCCTGACGTTTTGTGTTATCTTCATTTGAGTGCATGTCGTTTCATTTTTATTACAATTTGAGTAAAGATAATTAACACTATTTGTTTTGCTGTTAAAGTTATTATGAAAAAGACTAAACTACCCCTAAATTAAATAAATAAATAAATAAATTGTAAGACCCATTCATCATCTTCTTCTTCAACACCAACACACCCATCACCACCACCACAACCTCATCACCATATCCAAAACCTTCAACACCACCTCCACAACCCTCAGCACCATCACCGATTCACGGCAACCCCCATCACCACCACCGCGACCCCCCTTCACCACCACCGCAACCCCCCATCAACACCACCACCGCGACCTCTAATCACCACCACAACCGCAACCCCCCATCACCACCACAACCGCAACCCCCCATCACCACCACCACTGCAGCCCCCCATCACCACCACCACCGCAGCCCCCCATCACCACCATCGCGAACCCCATCACCACCATCGCGAACCCTATCACCACCATCGCGACCCATCATCACCACCACCGCAGCCACCCATCCCCATCACCCGTATTCACTTATTAAAGGTGCTCCAGCCACCATGAGGAGCCACATGACGTCGGAGCTTCACCGTCGCCGTCGTCAGCCAGCGTGAGGAGCCACATGTTTCGAAATTGAGGAATCTTTGATGGGTTTATGTCATTTTGTAGTTTGATTTTATTGAATTAGTGGGGGATTTGGGTTAATTTGATGGGTATGTAGGTGGATTTGGAGAGTTATGCAGTGGGTAATGAAGGTATTGATTTGGGTATTTTAGATGGGACGTGTATATTGTAGTATGCTTTGCTTCTGATGTTCTTGTTCTTCTTGATTCGTCCTCCAAGCTTTCATTTTTTAGGTGTTTGTTGACTGTAATTAGGGAAGAAAAAAGAGATAGAGAGAGAGAGAGAAGATAGAAGGGTGGGGTGGGACAAGGGTTTTTATTTAAGAGTAAATTATCAGTAAATTACCGTTTGCATCCCTAAAATTACAAGGGTATTTTTGTCATTTTATAAAAACTAACGGAAAAATCTAACGACGTTAGTGTGTTGGACTCAAATGGAAATAAAAATGAAACGTTAGGGTGCGGATGACAATTTTGAAACAGCAGGGATGCAAGTGGTTAAAATGAGCAAATGTCAAGGATGCAAATGGTAATTTACTCTAAAAAATCATTAACTTCGCTTATTTATGATAATGTGACATGTGATGTGGCAATTGCATGACAATGACTTGGGCATTTACAATTTAGTTTTTATAAAAGATCAAGTTTTTAAAGGTAATCATGTGATGTATATTTCTCTTTAGAGTAAATTACCATTTGCATCCTCGACGTTTGTTCATTTTAAACACTTGTATCCCTGCAGTTTTAAAATTGCCAATGACCCCCTAATGTTTCATTTTTATATCCATTTGTATCTAAAACCTTAACAGCGTTAGTTATTCCGTTAATTCTCTTATAAAAAGACTAAAATGCCCCTAAGAATTAAAAATAATAATAAAAATTATAGGACCACCTACATCATCATCTTCTTCTTTTTTAACAACCATGAACACACACCTACATCCACCACCACCCATGGACACCACCACCCACCACCCATCGACACTACCGCCCACCACCCACCGACACCACCACCCAAACCTTCTTCTTCTATGAAGACATCATCCAGACCTATATCTTGACCTCCACCTAACATGTGGCCCCCATCCCACCCAACCCTTCTCTCTCTCTTCTCCATTTCCCCCAATTCAATCGGTGATAAATTCACTTCTTTGTAGAGTGCCGACGGGAAGTTTCCGGTGATCTTGTTGCCATTTTAAAGAAGCTGAACAAGCAATTTGAAGTTGACAATCCCATCGGGCATATTACCATACAAATCATTCGATTCAAGATTCAGCAGCATCAAATCCCGACCCCATCATACGGTGGAATCTTTCCAGTCAAATCGTTACCGGAAAAATCAACCACCCAGAGGCGATTATACAGCCTACGCAAGAGGGTCAAACCCTCAGGTCAACTCCGGCGAAGGTCCGACAACAAGTTCCGGGGGGTCCGACAGCGAAAATAGGGCAAATAGGCCGCGGAGATCCGAGACCCGTTTAAGTTAAGGCGGGTCTGGCTCGAAACTTACAATACTGCCGAAGAAACCTCTGGAGCTTACGAACTCAAAAAGCTTGAGTATGAAGCCATTGCTAAAGCTTCAAAGAATGGGTCAAACATAGTCAAAATCACCACCGGAAAAACCCCCTCCCCCGACGGCGTCTCACAGCCACCACCGCAGCCCGCCGCCTCCGAGGAATCTTTCGGTCTATACCACGTTGATACTTTCTTCCTGTTTCCACCACCAATCGAAGCACATCGTCGGTGGTGAACGAGGGTTTTCCGGTTCCATGTCCGCCCGTTGTGAGGATTGGAGTTGAAATGGATTACAATGATAATTTGGGTTTGAGGGGGGTTTGGGTGGGAATGAGATGAAGGAAACGGTGGTGGTCATGGGGTGATTTGAAAAAGAAGAAGATAATGTTGATAGATGGGGCCTTAAGTTTTTTTATGTTTTAATATAATAGTAAGGGTAGTTTAGTCTTTTCAATGATAATTTAATAGAAAAACTAATCATGTTAGTCGTTTGGACTCAAATGGAGATAAAAATAAAATGATATAGACTCAAATGAAGAATACATGAAACCTTAGGGGGCGGATGACAATTTTGAAATTGCAGGGATGCAAATGGTTAAAATGGATAAATGTCAGGGATGCAAATAGTAATTAACTCTTCTCTTTAATATATTCAGTGTCTTTCCAATCAACTTTATCTCTACCATTTTACTATCAATTTCTTAAACGTAAGTTATTAATTAATTTCGTTTGTTCCCATTGTCTGTTTAAATCTACAATTGCTTTTGTTTTTTTTGTTCCAGCAACATACGTTTCATATGATTTTTTTAGAGTGTATTGTTCGTTTGGGCGTCATGTCACGGGTCATGCTACTAAAGTAAAAGGAGTTAACGATATGTTAGTATGGGATTGTTATTGGTTACGAAAATGAGAATTAAGATTTTTATTGGTCAAATTGTTAATTGAAATTAATATTTACCAATAGCTAATAGTTTGTAATATTATGTTAAAAGGGGGTTCATTTCATCTCTATCATTTTTATACTTTGTTAGTATTGGTTGGATATTTGTTAATGTTGGTTTGGTTTATTTGTGAAGTATTGTTGGCTTCGGATGTTTGGGCTGCTTGGAATTGTTGCTGGGCTTTGGATGTTTGGGCTTGCGTTGCTTTTGGGCTGCTTGGAATGATTAGTCTCGGCTTTTTGTTTAGACCCGCTGGACGGGGTCTTATATATAAGGAGAGGGTGAGAGAGTTTAAGATCAGAAGAATATCTTAAAACTCTCTCACGCCTGAGCTCTCTCTCTCTCGAATATTCGTTAGGGTTTCATCTATGGTTGAAACAGTTTGTTCTTGGTAATCAGTTTCTTGTTGATCAGTTTCATTGTGTTAATGAACTGATCTCTTTCTTGTTCTTCGATTACTGAGTTGTTTGTGTTGGTGTTCATACACCCTTTGTCTTGTATTGATTCGAGAGGTTGTGGTTTAAAGTGTTCTAGAGATTAGTAGATCTTGTTTTTGACATGGTATCAGAGCTCGGTTGAGCTCGCATATCTCTGATTTGTTCTATTGAGTCTTCTGCGTGATTCGCAAACCTAGGGTTGTTTACCCATTCGTTCAAGCGCGGTTAAAAACCAAAAAAGGGGTTTATACGGTTCTTGGTCGATTTCGATTGAAGGCTGTTGAAGATCAAGGGTACTTGGTTGCTCGTCGACTGATTTGCAGTAACCCTAATCTAGGGTTTGTCGAATTCTATGGTGAGTGAAGGCGATGTTCTAGGGGTCCTAAAAACCCTAGAGTCTTGTTTTGTTCGTACCCCCAATCAAAGGGTTCGGACGTGTTTCTTCCTTGATTCGCACCGCTGTGAGATCTTTCCTATCTCTCTTATTCTTTGATTTCTTTTATTGATTGCTTCATCTTACGAGTTAACTCCCTGATTAAGACATGTCGGACCACTTGAACTGGGAAGAATCTTGACACTGGTCAGGCTTCGTTAACTCGTTAAGACTTACTGTTTGTTTGTTTTATGTTTGAGTGCTGATAATTGTTGCTTATTTGATTGATTACTATCTGGTTATCTTCTTGATTGTATAACTATTGAGTGTTTACCATGACTTCAAAAGATGATGTTGTTTCTGATACGTTGGTTAGTAAGCTTGATTCTAGTAACCCACTGTACCTTCATGCTAGTGATACTAGCAACCTTACCATCACTAGTATTAAACTAAAGAGCACTGATAACTAACGGTCTGGGCTAATTCTATGATGCTTGCACTAGAAGTAAAAAAAACTGGTTTTATTGATGGAACTTTAAAAAGATCTACTAGTGATGAGGTTCTTGGAAGGTAGTGGGACCGATGTAATGTTGTGGTTATTACTTGGATCTTAAACTCTGTGTTAGAAGAATTATATCTAGGTCAGGTTTTTTCAAAACTTGCCTCTAATGTTTGGAAAGAACTTAAGGAAACTTATGGCAAAATTGATGGGTCAGTGGTCTTTGGTATGTATCAAAAAATCAATTCTTTAACACAAGATGGAACTACTATTTCTGAATACTATCACAAACTTAATTCTTTGTGGAAACAATTTGATCAAATAATCCAGTTACCTTCTTGTTCTTGCGAAGCATCAAAAGGTTTCAATGACTTTAATCATCTTATTAAACTAATGCAGTTCCTCATGGGTCTTGATAGCACATACCAATCTGTTAGATCAAATTTGTTACTTAGAGATCCACTTCCAACTGTGAAGGAAGCCTTTACAATTGTGTCTAGGGAAGAGTCTCATAGGAACTCTGTGTCCTCTTCTAAAACTCCATCTGTTGGTTTTAATATCAAATCAAATAAAACATTTGATAAAACCAGTTTTGACAATGATAATAAAAAAAGGTTTCAAAGAGGGCCTAACAGCAATTTGAAATGCACTCACTGTAACAAAATTAGTCACACAATTGAAAGATGCTATGAATTGATTGGCTATCCTTCCAGTTCTAGAACAAAAGGGTCTCGAAGTAACAGTAGCACACTTAATCCTAAACCTGAAACATCTACCTGTGTGTCTAATTCTCTTACATCTGATCAGATTTCTAGACTTCTAAGTCTACTAAATGAAAAGAACTATGATTCTAGTCAAGGATCAAATATTGCAGGTGACTGTGCTAACATATTCTGTTCTAGTTCTTTTAAACCTGTCTGTTTCAATTCCTCTGAAAATAGTTTTTCAAAAAATTTTGGCTGGATCATTGACTCTGGTGCCAACCAACACATGGTTAAAACTAATGATTGTTTAATAAATCCTGTGGATGTTGCTGAATATAACATTAAGGTTAATCATCCTAATGGCACTAGTGCCTTGGTGTCTAAAATTGGAAATGTGAAATTAAGTGACAAGGTCACACTGTATGATGTGTTTTATGTCCCTGACTACTGTATAAATCTTATGTCTGTATACAAGTTGGCTAGGGACAGTAACCTTAGAGTTTTATTTGATAAACATGCTTGTTATATTCAGGATTCACACATAAAGAACTGCCTGGTGACTGGTAATCAGCTTGATGGTTCGTACTTTTGTGGGCGTCCATCTGTGTGTGAAAAGGTGTGTTTTAATAGTCTTACACAGTCCAATTTGTGGCATTCTAGGCTTGGTCATCCTTCAACTCAGGTCCTAAAGATTCTAAAACATAAACTAAGTCTAAATCATGTTCCTGAAACTGAAGTTTGTGAAACATGTCACTTAGCTAAACAACACAGGGAACCTTTCCCTTTAAGTGATCATAAAACTTCTCATTTGGGTCAACTTGTTCATTTAGATGTTTGGGGTCCCTATCGTGTTACCAGTAGAGAAGGATTTAAGTATTTTTTAACTATTGTTGATGATTTTTCACGGGCCGTATGGGTGTTCTTAATGAAACATAAAAATGAAGTGTTTGAAAACATAAAATATTTCTTTAATCTTCTTAAGAATCAGTTTAATCAATCTGTAAAAGTTTTTGAAGTGACAACGGCACTGAATTTGTCAATAATCAAATGCATAATTTTACAAGTGAACATGGAATTGTGCATCAAACCACGTGTGCTTACACTCCTCAACAAAATGGAATAGTTGAGAGAAAGCACTGACATTTACTAAATGTGGCCAGATCCCTCTTGTTTCAAAGGGGTCTTCCCCTTTATCTTTGGAGCGAGTGTGTTCTGACAGCTGCCTATTTGATCAACAGGGCCCCATCTTCTGTTTTGCTTGGAAAAACCCCTTTTGAACTACTTCATCATTTTGAACCTACTTTGTCTCACCTTCGTGCCTTTGGTTGTCTGTGTTTTTGTGCAAACTTGAACAATTCAGATAAATTTGGTAAGCATGCTTTAAAATGCATCTTTGTGGGATATTCCCCAAATAAAAAAGGATATAAGTTATGGGATTTGGAGAATAAACAGTTTATTTTTTCTCGTGATGTCAAATTTTATGAATCAATCTTTCCCTTTAAACAAAAAGGTCTGACACATGATTCTATATCTGATCCTCATTCAGAATTTTTTTGATCTTTATGACAACACAGATGACCAATCTCCCTGTGATGAAGTGAGACATGAGACATGGTCCCTTCATGGGTCTCTATAGCCTGGTAGTAGCAGCATTGAAGCTACTGATAGTGCAGCTGAGCAGCAGCTGCCCAGTGGCTCTGCAGCTCCCACTGGCAGGGTAGAGGATGAAGGGGTCATCCCTGATCCATCTCCCATTAGGGATCATACAAATTCTGAGGGAACAGGAACACCAAGTGTGAATCCTACTGGTCTTCGAAGGTCAACTAGAGATGTTGTTCTTCCTTCTCGGTTTAATGATTTTGTAATGACTAATAATGTCAAGTATGGAATTGAAAAATATCTAAACTACTCATATCTTTCTGATAAAAATTGGTGCTTTATTTTCAACTTACATAAAAATACTAAACCAAAGTCCTATAAAGAAGCTGCTCTAATTCCTGAGTGGGTTGAGGCCATGAATTTAGAAATGGAAGCCTTAAATAGAAATAACACCTGGGAATTAGTAGATCTTCCTAATGGAAGGAAGCCCATTGGGAGTAAGTGGGTATATAAGGTTAAGTATAAGGCTTCGGGAGAAATTGAAAGATATAAAGCAAGGTTAGTTGCTAAGGGCTATTCTCAGAAAGAAGGGGTGGACTTTGATGAAATCTTTTCTCCTGTTGTGATAATGGTAACTGTTCGATGTGTACTTAGGGGCTGTTTGATTGCGCTGACTGAGTAAGATCTGACCGAGTCAGAAGCTGACCCAGTAAGAAGTTCTGACTGAGTCTGCATCTGACTGAAACTTGGCTGTTTGATTATGTATCTGACTGACTTTGCTGAATGAAAAAAATAACTCTATATACACTTCTGTTAAATTTCTCTGTTAAATTTCTCTGTTATTATTATTATTATTATTATTATTATTATTATTATTATTGTTATTATTATTGCTGCTGCTGCTGCTGCAAGATCACCGGATACTTTCTTCCTGTTTCCACCACCAATCGAAGCACATCGTCGGTGGTGAACGAGGGTTTTCCGATTCCATGTCCGCCCGTTGTGAGGATTGGAGTTGAAATGGATTACAATGATAATTTGGGTTTGAGGGGGGTTTGGGTGGGAATGAGATGAAGGAAACGGTGGTGGTCATGGGGTGATTTGAAAAAGAAGAAGATAATGTTGATAGATGGGGCCATAAGTTTTTTTATGTTTTAATACAATAGTAAGGGTAGTTTAGTCTTTTCAATGATAATTTTAATAGAAAAACTAATCATGTTAGTCGTTTGGACTCAAATGGAGATAAAAATAAAATGATATAGACTCAAATGAAGAATACATGAAACCTTAGGGGGCGGATGACAATTTTGAAACTGCAGGGATGCAAATGGTTAAAATGGGTAAATGTCAGGGATGCAAATAGTAATTTACTCTTCTCTTTAATATATTCAGTGTCTTTCCAATCAACTTTATCTCTACCATTTTACTATCAATTTCTAAAACGTAAGTTATTAATTAATTTCGTTTGTTCCCATTGTCTGTTTAAATCTACAATTGCTTTTGTTTTTTTTGTTCCAGCAACATACGTTTCATATGATTTTTTTAGAGTGTATTGTTCGTTGGGCGTCATGTCACGGGTCATGCTACTAAAGTAAAAGGAGTTAACGATATGTTAGTATGGGATTGTTATTGGTTACGAAAATGAGAATTAAGATTTTATTGGTCAAATTGTTAATTGAAATTAATATTTACCAATAGCTAATAGTTTGTAATATTATGTTAAAAGGGGGTTCATTTCATCTCTATCATTTTTATACTTTGTTAGTATTGGTTGGATATTTGTTAATGTTGGTTTGGTTTATTTGTGAAGTATTGTTGGCTTCGGATGTTTGGGCTGCTTGGAATTGTTGCTGGGCTTTGGATGTTTGGGCTTGCGTTGCTTTTGGGCTGCTTGGAATGATTAGTCTCGGCTTTTTGTTTAGACCCGCTGGACGGGGTCTTATATATAAGGAGAGGGTGAGAGAGTTTAAGATCAGAAGAATATCTTAAAACTCTCTCACGCCTGAGCTCTCTCTCTCTCGAATATTCGTTAGGGTTTCATCTATGGTTGAAACAGTTTGTTCTTGGTAATCAGTTTCTTGTTGATCAGTTTCATTGTGTTAATGAACTGATCTCTTTCTTGTTCTTCGATTACTGAGTTGTTTGTGTTGGTGTTCATACACCCTTTGTCTTGTATTGATTCGAGAGGTTGTGGTTTAAAGTGTTCTAGAGATTAGTAGATCTTGTTTTTGACATGGTATCAGAGCTCGGTTGAGCTCGCATATCTCTGATTTGTTCTATTGAGTCTTCTGCGTGATTCGCAAACCTAGGGTTGTTTACCCATTCGTTCAAGCGCGGTTGAAAACCAAAAAAAGGGTTTATACGGTTCTTGGTCGATTTCGATTGAAGGCTGTTGAAGATCAAGGGTACTTGGTTGCTCGTCGACTGACCCAGTAAGAAGTTCTGACTGAGTCTGCATCTGACTGAAACTTGGCTGTTTGATTATGTATCTGACTGACTTTGCTGAATGAAAAAAATAACCTCTATATACACTTCTATTAAATTTCTCTATTAAATTTCTCTATAATTACTATTATTATTATTATATTATTGTTATTATTATTGTTGCTGCTGCTGCTACTACCGCTGCTGCTGCTGCTGCTGTTGTTCTTGTTGTTGTTGTT
>JABSNV010000113.1:0-31362 GCA_024085815.1 Flaveria linearis | reverse complement strand
ATTCCCTTCGATTATGAATCGAATGTTCACATCTCATTGTGATATCGAATCATTTCTTGTCTTTGATTTCGTCTTTCTGATTTAAATTATTCAAAATTTGAACACCATCATAACGAATTCTGCTATCTCGAACTTCGATCTGAAGCTTGTAATCATGATTTTTCCTTTGATACACTGATGTAACCTGAAATTTTCCGAATTCCTAATTGATAATAATTTTCCTTTCGTCGTTAAGTTAAACTTCATACCGCTTGCACCGTGGGAAACGCAAGAGTTTTCAAGACAACCCATGACTAAGAACACTCGTATCTCCTAAATGATTATACCTCATCAAAGCAGGGGAGATCCCCTTACTTTGATGAATCACTATTGCGATAAATGGTTTTCCATTTGTTTGTTTTGTGAAATTTCATCCTCTGGATTAGGGTGACTTCCTTATCTTGAGGATTGACTTCAATTATTCTCATTGAAATTTACATTTCACAAATGACATGATCTCATCAAAATAGGATCGAAACCCGTATTTTGGTGACAAATGTCAACCCTCGATTGTTTTCTTGTTATTATCAAGATAAGCATGAATTCCATACCTTGATGACTGAATCTCAACTCTTGATCTTCAACCTACCATGGTTGTAATCAAGTAACAAGAAGGATGAACCGATGTTGGTAATTCGACCTACCAGCCAAAGCATGATTTTGAACCTGAAAGGAGACCCGATCGTATTAAGTTGATTTGGATTCCAAGCTTGGAGCACTTAAAATTCTTAAATCGATTTCTCTCCTTTTATCCTCATATTTTGACCTAGCTATATGGAAACATTTATTCCTTACTTATCAACTTTCATTTGAGTTATCATCAAAACGTGATTGTGCGATGGTAGCCTTCCTAAACAATCCCTCTGCTGAAGATATTATCAACTTATAAACATGACTTTCTAGTCACGTAAATATTCTCAGCTGAACTAATGGTTTGTCAAACTGCGTATGTAAACAGAAATTGCTACCTTGCAAAACATGTTTACAAATACCTTTCCTATTATTCGCGTCACTTCTTGAACTGCTTTTGAATCCTTAACCTTGAAGATCATTAAAAATTCTATCTTGAATTTGAACAACAAGACTTTAAAAGAGAAGTTCTGAAGAGAGTTACCAGCAAAGAGAGGAACTACTTTTGAGACTGAGTTATTTGGAGCCAAAACATTCTTAATATATGTTGAACCCGTGTTCAGCGAAAATGGGGAGAAAATTTGTGTTAATTATATGGGCATGGAAATCACTGATCAGGTGAAAAAGAGAGAAAAGATGACAGAACTAAGGGAAGAAATAGCTGTGCAGAAGGCCAAAGAGACAGAACTTAATAAAACTGTTCATATTACAGAGGAAACGATGAGAGCAAAACAAATGCTAGCAACCATGTCACACGAGATAAGATCTCCATTATCAGGGGTCGATAGCATAGCAGAATCGCTATCAACAACAAAACTTGTTAAAAATCAGAAACAACTTTTGAGTGTCATGTTGTCTTCTGGCGAACTAGTCCTTCAATTTATTAGTGACATCCTCGACTTTCCAAAGTTGAGTCAGGAGTTATAAGGTTGGAGACCACAAAATTTAAGCCAAAGAAGAGGTGATGTCCCAGTGGAGGTTAATGGTGATGCTTTACGGATTAGACGAATTCTCACCCACTTGATCAGCAATGCTATCAAGTTTACCCACCAAGGAAAGGTTCAGAGTAATCTTCACGTAATACAAACCCATTATCTCACAACGTCGAGAAATTAACCTGCATCTGTTTCAAATATTCGTACACCGTGGTATGACGTTAAAACATCAATCGTCATTCTGAATGATTGATTCATTTCGTTGTGAACTCATTCCAAGATCTTCGCATAGTATATTTTTCTTAGACCGATGGTGGGTCAAAGGAGAAATACATAATCACAAGATATGCGTTAAGATCGTTTCTTATGGTGACGTTTGGGATTCTTAAATTCCGACGGATAACCTTTCTTATCATTGTTAGTCTTATCTTGATTTCTAGACATCACCTTACCACGAAATTTTATTCTGGAAATTATGGATCGATAAGTTAACAACTTATGCATAGAAAAATTCTGATTGGCAGAGTTCGGTGGAACTCCCGGCATGGTCCTAAGTTCACTTTGGAACAAGAGGACGAAATAATGCGTAAGTATCCTAGCCGTTTCAAGGATGTTGCCAGTACATCTTAATTTTCGGGACGAAAATTCCTCTAACAGGGGGATGATGTGACAACCCGAAAATTTTTTTTCATGATTAAATAAAATTTTTATGTGAAATTACAATTTATTTTTATATTTTTATTATTATTAATTAATAGTATTAATAATAATAAAAATAATGATAATAATAATAATAATAATGATATTATTAAAATAATAATGTTAATAATGATAATGATTAAAATAATGAGAATATTATTATTATTAATAATAATTTACAAAATTAATTTAATTGATTAATAAAGTCCAGGGGTTAGTTTTGCAAATCTTAAAACTTGTTTTAAACCTTTAAAACATGAAATGATAACATTATAAAACATGAGGGACCGTTTGTGTAAATGTGAAATTTTAAAACCCAAACCCCCGTCCCCGCCCGTTTCTCCGGTCGACTCCTCCGGCCGGTCACCGGAGCGGCTCCGGCGAGCCCCAACACCGAAAATAACACGGTTTCACCTCAATCAAATGCTCCCGACACATTTTCGTGGGTGATTCGAACACCTAACCCACTTAAATTTGAATAATTGAAGACGATAATGTGACCTAAACCACTTCGGCCGACCATCCACCAATATCACGCATTACACCCATTAACGATTAAATTAATTATGCACTAACGAATATTAAGTCCTATATAAACTTCCTTCGAGTTCCATTTCATCCAAAACAAACACAAAACACTCCATTTCATCATCTTCATCTCGCGACCTGCAACTTGGTCGAACTCCATATCCTGTGCATCATTAATCAAAATTGAATGAGGGCTTTTACTTTTTATTGTCACACGAAGCTGTTCACAAGTTTAATTTGAATTCTATCAAGTTCCGATCAACCATCGATCACCACCTCTACCGCGGCTTGGTTCTAACTCGTTCCCATCGATCTAAGTTTCAAAACAGGTAATTAATCATACACACATACTCGATATTGGTTAGGGAACAAAAGCCCCAACATCAATTCGATTAACAACATCAATTTGGTGCTCAATTTGGTCCAAATCTGAATTAGGGTTCATCGGATTTGGGGGAAATGAGGTTAAAGTGTTTAAATGATTTAAAAGCTGATTATTACCGCGGCCACGGCCTTTGGTTCACTGGTTTGGAGTGTGTGTTGCAGACTTGAGGTCCCGGTTCGAACCCGGGACCCTAACCTATTTTTTTTAATGCTTTCTAGCCTATAAAAAATACATAAAAATATCTAAAAATTACAAAAATAAATTCTATGAATTCTCCTTATTTTAGATATTACAAAATTTTTCTGTAAATTTCTTTTATTTAAAAACCTTAATAAATTTTTATAAAATATTATTTATAAACACTTAAAAATTATAAAAATTATTTTATAAACTCTGATTATTTTAAAACCACCAAATTAATTTTCTGGAATTTATTTTAACATTAATTTATTTATTGTATTATTATCTTTTAAAAACAAATGATTTAATTAGTCTAATTTTTTTTTATAAAATGGACTTTAAATAATAATTTAAATTATTAATGGATATTATACTATTTCTAATTATGGATTAATCATGATAAATGTAGGAATTATATTTTCACAAATTACTTACAAATGTAATTGTATGTTATTTCTTATAAAATATATTTTAAATAATAATATAGATTAAGATCTTATTATTAATCAAAATACTATTTGTAATTATCCTTAGATAATTATAGATTACATATTAAACCTTATCATTTCTATATCACTCTAAAATATTTAAACATACATGTATAAGCCTCCTAAAGGAATCAAAATGTAAATAAATACTTTGTAAACTTAATACCTATTAAAACCCCATAATTCTAATCCTTGATTCGACGTTAATTTCAAACTTAAATCTTGTAAACATAGATACATCCATTTGTGTACGTGTCACGTGTTAAACCAAACCAACCCGAATCTTACCAAATATATTCATTCGTATTAAAGACTAAATTACAAATCAATAATAGGTGTTGAACGTGTTTGATCGTGCTTGCTTAATTCTTTGAAGTTCTTATTCATATACATTACATCAATCCAAGGTGAGTTTCCGTGGCCCCTTTTTATGCTTTTATAATTGTTTCAATGTTTTTCAAACTTGGGGGAAAAGTATGCTCACCCGTTTTCGATGCTGTACAATATTACATACAATTTTCATACTTGGAATCAATGTGATACTATTCTTATATTCTAATACATACATGGTGTTATTCTATGATTCTTACAACCATTAATTCCCGGGTTTGGGAACCAACGGATAGGTATTGGTAGTACTACTGGGTTGACACCCCCACCCTCGACAGATCGGTTTAACTTGTGAGTTACCGACTACAGCTGCCAGCAATCAGGCCATGGGTGAATATATTCCGTCGAACTTATATGCATAAACGTCATAGGGTTTGGTTGTCTTAAACACATGTTATGTGGTTTTTGCTTACAGTATGATTCCATATCAAATTCTATACAGCATCAACAACATGTTTTCAATATAAACCTGCGGAACTCACCAACAATTATGTTGACCATTTTTGAGCATATCTTTTCAGGTAATCATAAACAAAGAGGATAGCTAGAGCTGATGCCTTAGCAGAGACCCCCAGGATTTCAATAGATTGCATTTGTATTGTATATCATTTACTGTTATATCTGAACACTGTGTATATGGATTTTTAGAATTATTAAGACTATGATAGTCGTGGAACTGACTAACCACGACACAAGTCACCATTGTGTCGGGCGACGTCATGACACGAGGATTTTGCACGTAATATGTCTCTGTAATTATACCAAGTGTTATGACGATCCCGTCCGTCGCATCCTCGTGTTTCCGCTCTAAGCGGGGGTGTGACAGATTGGTATCAGAGCCTTGGTTATAGAGATTTAGGTGGAGAATTCGACCTAGACTATAACCTAAGAACCTTCATATAGAATGCATGCTAGGGATTGTGTGCATTTGATTTTACCTAAATGTCTTTCATGATTTGTGTGACACATAGACACCTGTATTCTGGATTTCCTGGCAAAAGGCCCTCGGGCTAAGGCAAGCATATCGCATATATCTCATTACGAGACCTGGTATGCTTACCTGGGGATTTCTGGGATGAGTGATAAACTATGGTCAATACACAAATCTACAAGGCAAATGGGTCAAGTGTATTAAGTCTATGAACTTAATATACAGGTATATTCCTATATACCTAATAATCTACAAATATGTTCCTACATACTTGATTTTATACATGTACACGTGTTATCTGAACATCCCGGGGAAGACATTATTACTCTTAGTCTTTCTCCATGGGATAATTTTATACTAAGAACTTTACGCTTGTATGCGCACAACATCATATTATTAGGGAACTTCGGTGATCACGCGTAGCGTCGATCTCGGATATTGAATCCGACCCTATCATAGTTATGACTGAAATCCTGAAAGTATGACGGATATGCAGTTATCATTAGACTTAATGTGCTTATATGCTTATTTGCTATTACATGCTATTATTGGAATACTGGCTCATGGACATAAGGACATTACGTTATTTATGCTTGATGAATCTAGATAATACTATGATGTTAACTTGGGGTAAGTGGAGCTAGGGTGACCATGCAAGGTAAATTACCATTACGGGTGCACACGTAATTGTAATTCACCATGCATAAGAAGTCTAGCAAATCTTACCATGAGGTAACGATCATGAGTATCACACATTTCTATTCTATACCCTAGGGTGCTAGGGTCATAATTCTAATAAGTCCTTGTTGAAGGCAATCAAACATTATAAGTCCTTGTTAAAGGCAATCAAACATTATAAGTCCTTGTTGAAGGCAATCAAACATTATCAACACTTACTCAAGTCCTGTCCTACTTAGAGCCTTCATAGTATTTCCAATTATAATATTGACCTTATGAGAAATATCTCCACTTAGCGTTTCAGTAACTACTGATTAATGCTTAGAACGAAAGTGGAATACATAAATGTAGAGGAGTAATGATACTCTCTACACATACAAAACGTTATTCTTTAAGATTATGCAAAGGATAAACGGATGTCACGTAACTGGTTTAGGCATCGTTCTAGGTATGCCACGGATGTGGTGGGAACGCTGCGGGGAACCCTATATATAAGCATCCTTGGTATACCAAGAATGTGTTTAAACTGGGCTACGTGATGATCCCGATTGACTGAGGCATGGATCGTTTGGTTGTAAACTATACGTGTACGCTTTATGGATATTGCTTCGTCACATTAAACTATTTACACTTTGGAAATGTTTTTTTTCTACAGTCATCAATTCCCGTGTGGAACCGATGTATAGGTTTGACTGTAGCCGTTTATAACTGGTAAAACCGCCTATACAGAAGTATAGTTGCGGTGGCTCTTATTAAACTTATATTATGTTATACTTTGGAATGATGCTAAGGAAAATTAAGTTGTTATGTAACTAGTTTAAGTATTATTCAAAGTATATCGTGGATGTGGTGGGAACGCTGCGGGGAACCCTATATATAAACATCACCGGTATACTAAGAATATGCTTAAACTAGGCTACGTAATGATCTTGATGGACCGAAGCATGGGTTATTGGAACTTGATGAATAGAATCATATGTGAATCTTTTTATACTTTGATTCCTATCAAAGCACACACAAATCTTAAATCATAGTCAATGCATTGTGTGTCTAAATCAAATAATTTTCAATATGAGCTTTGAATCATTATTCGTGGTTTTCAAAGTCTCGTCAAAGTCTGTGCCTTACCACCCAGTACATGCAAGGATGGAAGAGTGGGATGAGTATCTGCTTGTTGGAACGCATGTCTTTAACAAAGTTGTGGCTGACTTAATGCTGTGATTAGTCGACGTACTCGCTTTGATTACACTCGGAACAACTCATTGTTTTTATGCCAAATCCCTGATTGTCATTTTCATGCTGTATAGCTCATATTACCCCAAATCTCATAAAGTATCTTAATGACATTTCAGGATGTCATCTATCAGCCCTTCTATTACTTCTTCTGAAAATGAATCGAAGCCTGAAAAGATTCTCTTAGCATACCTAGTACAAACATCTTCTAGTAGAAAATCTAACCCTGAGGAGGTGATGCTTGATGCACCAGACTCATTTGAAGAGGAAGAACCCATAGACCCTGTTGTGCACACTCTACCTGCTGTCGCCACTGCACCGATTAATCCCGTGGAGCCTAACCCTGCTGCACCTGTAGTTCCTATAGCATCTACAGTTGCAAGGAATGCCCCCGAGGCAAGACCCCAACAAGTGAACAATGGAGGAGCCGTGAGACGGACGGCTCGAATTAGAGGGTTCCCGGCAAACCGGATTAAGATCTGGCCGCCCGCCGACGAGACCAACTTAGGGGCAACTATCCTGACCTACCCCCGAGTCTCTCTAGTTCCTCCAGCAGTGATGATGACCAGGACTGACGTCACACGGGCACTAATGGAGAAATAATGACTGGAAAAAGTCATTTCTAGTTACTTCGTGCTTTATGTTTAGACCCATCTAAACTATGAGTATTTGCTTATTTGGGGTGTTACTTACGCGCTTGAAACCTTGGTATTTATAATGATGAAATGAATATTATTACTTTTGCTTTGTCATTGAGGTACTATCCTGAGAAGTCCATATATTCCCTTCGATTATGAATCGAATGTTCACATCTCATTGTGATATCGAATCATTTCTTGTCTTTGATTTCGTCTTTCTGATTTAAATTATTCAAAATTTGAACACCATCATAACGAATTCTGCTATCTCGAACTTCGATCTGAAGCTTGTAATCATGATTTTTCCTTTGATACACTGATGTAACCTGAAATTTTCCGAATTCCTAATTGATAATAATTTTCCTTTCGTCGTTAAGTTAAACTTCATACCGCTTGCACCGTGGGAAACGCAAGAGTTTTCAAGACAACCCATGACTAAGAACACTCGTATCTCCTAAATGATTATACCTCATCAAAGCAGGGGAGATCCCCTTACTTTGATGAATCACTATTGCGATAAATGGTTTTCCATTTGTTTGTTTTGTGAAATTTCATCCTCTGGATTAGGGTGACTTCCTTATCTTGAGGATTGACTTCAATTATTCTCATTGAAATTTACATTTCACAAATGACATGATCTCATCAAAATAGGATCGAAACCCGTATTTTGGTGACAAATGTCAACCCTCGATTGTTTTCTTGTTATTATCAAGATAAGCATGAATTCCATACCTTGATGACTGAATCTCAACTCTTGATCTTCAACCTACCATGGTTGTAATCAAGTAACAAGAAGGATGAACCGATGTTGGTAATTCGACCTACCAAGCCAAAGCATGATTTCTGAACCTGAAAGGAGACCCGATCGTATTAAGTTGATTTGGATTCCAAGCTTGGAGCACTTAAAATTCTTAAATCGATTTCTCTCCTTTTATCCTCATATTTTGACCTAGCTATATGGAAACATTTATTCCTTACTTATCAACTTTCATTTGAGTTATCATCAAAACGTGATTGTGCGATGGTAGCCTTCCTAAACAATCCCTCTGCTGAAGATATTATCAACTTATAAACATGACTTTCTAGTCACGTAAATATTCTCAGCTGAACTAATGGTTTGTCAAACTGCGTATGTAAACAGAAATTGCTACCTTGCAAAACATGTTTACAAATACCTTTCCTATTATTCGCGTCACTTCTTGAACTGCTTTTGAATCCTTAACCTTGAAGATCATTAAAATTCTATCTTGAATTTGAACAACAAGACTTTAAAAGAGAAGTTCTGAAGAGAGTTACCAGCAAAGAGAGGAACTACTTTTGAGACTGAGTTATTTGGAGCCAAAACATTCTTAATATATGTTGAACCCGTGTTCAGCGAAAATGGGGAGAAAATTTGTGTTAATTATATGGGCATGGAAATCACTGATCAGGTGAAAAAGAGAGAAAAGATGACAGAACTAAGGGAAGAAATAGCTGTGCAGAAGGCCAAAGAGACAGAACTTAATAAAACTGTTCATATTACAGAGGAAACGATGAGAGCAAAACAAATGCTAGCAACCATGTCACACGAGATAAGATCTCCATTATCAGGGGTCGATAGCATAGCAGAATCGCTATCAACAACAAAACTTGTTAAAAATCAGAAACAACTTTTGAGTGTCATGTTGTCTTCTGGCGAACTAGTCCTTCAATTTATTAGTGACATCCTCGACTTTTCCAAAGTTGAGTCAGGAGTTATAAGGTTGGAGACCACAAAATTTAAGCCAAAGAAGAGGTGATGTCCCAGTGGAGGTTAATGGTGATGCTTTACGGATTAGACGAATTCTCACCCACTTGATCAGCAATGCTATCAAGTTTACCCACCAAGGAAAGGTTCAGAGTAATCTTCACGTAATAACAAACCCATTATCTCACAACGTCGAGAAATTAACCTGCATCTGTTTCAAATATTCGTACACCGTGGTATGACGTTAAAACATCAATCGTCATTCTGAATGATTGATTCATTTCGTTGTGAACTCATTCCAAGATCTTCGCATAGTATATTTTTCTTAGACCGATGGTGGGTCAAAGGAGAAATACATAATCACAAGATATGCGTTAAGATCGTTTCTTATGGTGACGTTTGGGATTCTTAAATTCCGACGGATAACCTTTCTTATCATTGTTAGTCTTATCTTGATTTCTAGACATCACCTTACCACGAAATTTATTCTGGAAATTATGGATCGATAAGTTAAACAACTTATGCATAGAAAAATTCTGATTGGCAGAGTTCGGTGGAACTCCCGGCATGGTCCTAAGTTCACTTTGGAACAAGAGGACGAAATAATGCGTAAGTATCCTAGCCGTTTCAAGGATGTTGCCAGTACATCTTAATTTTCGGGACGAAAATTCCTCTAACAGGGGGATGATGTGACAACCCGAAAATTTTTTTTCATGATTAAATAAAATTTTTATGTGAAATTACAATTTATTTTTATATTTTTATTATTATTAATTAATAGTATTAATATAATAAAAATATGATAATAATAATAATAATAATGATATTATTAAAAATAATAATGTTAATAATGATAATGATTAAAATAATGAGAATATTATTATTATTAATAATAATTTACAAAATTAATTTAATTGATTATAAAGTCCAGGGTTAGTTTTGCAAATCTTAAAACTTGTTTTAAACCTTTAAAACATGAAATGATAACATTATAAAACATGAGGGACCGTTTGTGTAAATGTGAAATTTTAAAAACCCAAACCCCCGTCCCCGCCCGTTTCTCCGGTCGACTCCTCCGCCGGTCACCGGAGCGGCTCCGGCGAGCCCCAACACCGAAAATAACACGGTTTCACCTCAATCAAATGCTCCCGACACATTTTCGTGGGTGATTCGAACACCTAACCCACTTAAATTTGAATAATTGAAGACGATAATGTGACCTAAACCACTTCGGCCGACCATCCACCAATATCACGCATTACACCCATTAACGATTAAATTAATTATGCACTAACGAATATTAAGTCCTATATAAACTTCCTTCGAGTTCCATTTCATCCAAAACAAACACAAAACACTCCATTTCATCATCTTCATCTCGCGACCTGCAACTTGGTCGAACTCCATATCCTGTGCATCATTAATCAAAATTGAATGAGGGCTTTTACTTTTTATTGTCACACGAAGCTGTTCACAAGTTTAATTTGAATTCTATCAAGTTCTGATCAACCATCGATCACCACCTCTACCGCGGCTTGGTTCTAACTCGTTCCCATCGATCTAAGTTTCAAAACAGGTAATTAATCATACACACATACTCGATTTTGGTTAGGGAACAAAAGCCCCAACATCAATTCGATTAACAACATCAATTTGGTGCTCAATTTGGTCCAAATCTGAATTAGGGTTCATCGGATTTGGGGGAAATGAGGTTAAAGTGTTTAAATGATTTAAAAGCTGATTATTACCGCGGCCACGGCCTTTGGTTCACTGGTTTGGAGTGTGTGTTGCAGACTTGAGGTCCCGGGTTCGAACCCGGGGACCCTAACCTATTTTTTTTAATGCTTTCTAGCCTATAAAAAAATACATAAAATATCTAAAAATTACAAAAAAATTCTATGAATTCTCCTTATTTTAGATATTACAAAATTATTTTCTGTAAATTTCTTTTATTTAAAAACCTTAATAAATTTTTATAAAATATTATTTATAAACACTTAAAAATTATAAAATTATTTTATAAACTCTGATTATTTTAAAACCACCAAATTAATTTTCTGGAATTTATTTTAACATTAATTTATTTATTGTATTATTATCTTTTAAAAACAAATGATTTAATTAGTCTAATTTTTTTTATAAAATGGACTTTAAATAATATTTAAATTATTAATGGATATTATACTATTTCTAATTATGGATTAATCATGATAAATGTAGGAATTATATTTTCACAAATTACTTACAAATGTAATTGTATGTTATTTCTTATAAAATATATTTTAAATAATAATATAGATTAAGATCTTATTATTAATCAAAATACTATTTGTAATTATCCTTAGATAATTATAGATTACATATTAAACCTTATCATTTCTATATCACTCTAAAATATTTAAACATACATGTATAAGCCTCCTAAAGGAATCAAAATGTAAATAAATACTTTGTAAACTTAATACCTATTAAAAACCCCATAATTCTAATCCTTGATTCGACGTTAATTTCAAACTTAAATCTTGTAAACATAGATACATCCATTTGTGTACGTGTCACGTGTTAAACCAAACCAACCCGAATCTTACCAAATATATTCATTCGTATTAAAGACTAAATTACAAATCAATAATAGGTGTTGAACGTGTTTGATCGTGCTTGCTTAATTCTTTGAAGTTCTTATTCATATACATTACATCAATCCAAGGTGAGTTTCCGTGGCCCCTTTTTATGCTTTTATAATTGTTTCAATGTTTTTCAAACTTGGGGGAAAAGTATGCTCACCCGTTTTCGATGCTGTACAATATTACATACAATTTTCATACTTGGAATCAATGTGATACTATTCTTATATTCTAATACATACATGGTGTTATTCTATGATTCTTACAACCATTAATTCCCGGGTTTGGGAACCAACGGATAGGTATTGGTAGTACTACTGGGTTGACACCCCCACCCTCGACAGATCGGTTTAACTTGTGAGTTACCGACTACAGCTGCCAGCAATCAGGCCATGGGTGAATATATTCCGTCGAACTTATATGCATAAACGTCATAGGGTTTGGTTGTCTTAAACACATGTTATGTGGTTTTTGCTTACAGTATGATTCCATATCAAATTCTATACAGCATCAACAACATGTTTTCAATATAAACCTGCGGAACTCACCAACAATTATGTTGACCATTTTTGAGCATATCTTTTCAGGTAATCATAAACAAAGAGGATAGCTAGAGCTGATGCCTTAGCAGAGACCCCCAGGATTTCAATAGATTGCATTTGTATTGTATATCATTTACTGTTATATCTGAACACTGTGTATATGGATTTTTAGAATTATTAAGACTATGATAGTCGTGGAACTGACTAACCACGACACAAGTCACCATTGTGTCGGGCGACGTCATGACACGAGGATTTTGCACGTAATATGTCTCTGTAATTATACCAAGTGTTATGACGATCCCGTCCGTCGCATCCTCGTGTTTCCGCTCTAAGCGGGGGTGTGACATTATGTCACTAGCGAGTCTAATGACAAGCTAGATCCTCGAGGCGAAAAAGCTATTTTCGTTGGATACTATAATAGAAGCGGGTATTACTTTTACCATCCTGATGCAAATATGATTTCCATCAAAAGGAAGGCACATTTCCTCGAGAAAGAGTTTCTTGATCGAGGAACTGGAAGTAATATTGTGGATCTTGAAGAAATTCGAGAACCACAAACAAAGCTGAAGTAGTCGGTGCGTCTGAACAACAAGAAATTGTTACTGATTCAGATATAAACACAAGCGTTCGCAGAAGTAGCAGAACTCGCAAAGAACCTGACAGATATCTTTGGAATCTAGAGGGTCCTGAGGTTCTGGTAGTAGCTGATTCTGGTGATGAACCTACTAACTACAAATCTGCTATCTCAGATCCGGAATCTACGAAATGGCTAGATGCCATGAACGCCGAGATGCAATCCATGCGAGACAATCAAGTCTGGGACTTGGTTGAGCTACCTCCCGGTTCACGGCTGTAGGGAGCAAGTGGCTTTTCAAGAGAAAAACCGACATGCATGGATATGTACACACCTATAAAGCACGGCTAGTTACGAAAGGTTTCACTCAAACTCAAGGTGTTGACTATGATGAAACATTCTCACCCGTTGCTATGATCAAATCGATTAGGATATTGCTTGCCATAGCCGCGTACTATGATGACGAGATATGGCAAATGGATGTCAAAACCGCTTTTCTAAATGGACATCTTTCTGAAAATGTCTATATGGTTCAGCCCGATGGTTTTGTCGATCCACAATATCCAAATAAGGTGTGCAAACAGAATAAGTCCATTTATGGACTTAAACAGGCATCCCGTATCTGGAATCTTCATTTTGATCAGAGAATCGTCGAATTCGGTTTTGTCAAAAGTGAAGATGAGCCTTGTGTTTACAGAAAGGCTAGTGGGAGCACTATATCGTTCCTCATATTGTATGTGGATGATATACTGATCATTGGAAACAATATCTCAATGCTTAACGAAGTTAAAAAATGGTTGGGAGCTTGTTTCGCAATGAAAGATCTTGGAAAAGCTGCTTACATTCTAGGAATAAAGATCTATAGGGATAGATCTAAGCGGCTTCTAGGGCTTAGTCAAAGCACATACATAGACAAAATGATGACACACTTTAAGATGGAAAACTCCAAGAAAGGGTGTTCCAATGACTAAAGGTACCGTGTTGAACAAATCGCAATCTCCTTCAACGGACATTGATATTAAGCGAATGGAAAATGTTCCATATGCTTCAGCGATTGGTTCCATCATGTATGCTATGCTGTGCACTAGACCTGACGTCTCGTATGCTTTAAGCATTACTAGCCGTTATGGGCA
Organism: Flaveria linearis; assembly: GCA_024085815.1. NCBI lineage: Eukaryota > Viridiplantae > Streptophyta > Magnoliopsida > Asterales > Asteraceae > Flaveria > Flaveria linearis. The sequence continues at coordinate 17,006 of JABSNV010000113.1, read as the reverse complement.
AAACCCTGGTTTTGCCCATTGGACTGCAGTTAAGAACATTCTGAAGTACTTGAGAAGGACTAAAGACATGTTTTTAATATATGGAGGAGTTGAAGAACAGCTCACTGTAAGATGTTACACTGATGCTAGTTTTCAAACTGACCAAGATGACTCTCGCTCACATTCTGGTTTTGTATTCACACTCAATGGTGGAGCCATCTCTTGGAAAAGTTCCAAGCAAAGTATGGTGGCGGATTCTACTACTGAATCTGAATACATTGTAGCATCTGATGCTGCAAAGGAAGCTGCTTGGATGAAGAAGTTCATAGCCGATCTCGATGTGGTTCCAAGTATTCAGCAACCAATCGAGATATTTTGTGATAACACAGGTGCTATTGCTCAAGCCAAAGAGCCCAGATCTCATCACAGGGCCAAGCACATTCAGAGGAAGTTTCATTATATACGGGACATAGTGAAACAGGGAGACATCGTGATAAGAAAAATCGACAGAGATCAAAACCTAGCAGACCCGTTTACTAAGCCCATGACTCAGAACAAGCATGATCTGCATAGAAATGCGATCGGGCTTAGATTAGCTAGTGATATGTTTTGATTTAGTATTTGGATGTACGAACTTTTAAACAGTTATACTTTTGAATTCATTTTGATCTACTGATATAGATACAATTATGAATCCTATAACTATGTTCGATTTTAATACGTTTAATCCATGGATTTTGTATTCTAAATTATCCATAGTCGATCAGACTTGTGGGAACAATTCTGAATTAAGACTATTCTGAATTTAGACTCAAGGAGTTGACTTCTAAATTCACAGACCTCATTATGAATGACGTTGGATGTAACTCGCCACAAACCATCTTTATTATAAGATGCTTTGATACTGGTATACTCATTTAGTATCCTATGACCTGAGATGCATACTAGAACTTCCGTTTACCGAGGGTTATTCTTTGATCTCTGTCAACCGCTGTCGCGTAACTGCCAGTCATAAAGGCTTTGGTTGGGAATAATTCTGAAGTTCAGTGGGAGTTGTATGTAGTCAATAAGGGATTCTGTACTCTTACATTATATGTAACAGTTAGACATCATGTCGCCCTCGTTGATTTAAACTGGTGAAGTGTGAGGCCTCACCCAAACTGACTGTGTGTTTGATTGGACCATTTTGAATCTGGATCGAGAACAATAATGATTGAGCTCCATATGAGAATTAATCTCAATGACTCAATTGATGTCTTTTACCGAAGGATAATGACTATAATTACCATAAGTTTATTGTCTTGTTATAGTAAAATGATACTAGAAGAAGATGTTTGGTTAATGACTTTAAAGTGTCATACGTTGTTGGGGGCAGCCATGTGCAGCTAGAGCGCCGCTGACTGTCTACGTGGAATTTAACCGAATGCTGTCCAAGTGGGAGCTTGTTGGATTATGTACGGGTTCGGTTACATCACGTTGCCAACCGAGCTATGACCCGTAAGAGTTACACCTTGGGCAACAAATATTAAGTCCACTTAATTTGATTAACTGGCGCTTACGAACTATATCGGTTTTTTTATAATTTATAATTGTTATAAATTATAAAACATTATGTTTATTTAAAATAAATAAAGTAAACATTCTTTTGAAAATATATTCCTTTCTTTGAAAAGCAAAGTAATTATTAATGAGAAAATGGAGCACTATGTTTGTCATGCTCAATTATTGCCTCCATTTTGGACGTTACTTTAAAAGAAGAAGTGATGGAGTCCAAGTGGGTGATGAGTCTGTTCATCAGATGCTCTTTCCCTCTCTCTATCTCTCTCTTCAAGAACTTGAAGTTGGTGTTATGAAGATTCCTCTGTTCTTCTGCTGGTAGAATCGAACTCTGCGAGTTTTGATTTTTCTTTCAACTTTCAAACAACCGATATATTGATTGCAACCGTGGATCACGCCTCTTAGAGCTGCAACCACTGTGTTCCAATTTAGTGTTCGTTGATTCTAGCGTTCATTCGTTGTCCCTTGGTGTCTCGAACGGTTAATTATTAACCACAAAGGTATATTATATCTCATCAGTAGGTTATTCATATTCTGTATTTGCATTGTTTGTAACCCAGATCCTGTCGGGTTCATTCTGGTATTTTATTATTACTCCGCTGCGTTACATATTATTAATATGATTAATAATTATCAAAACTGTTTTTTGATAAATAAACCTAACCAAGATACCACTGAACCCAACAGTCGGTTACGTCACGTTGCCAACCGAGCTATGACCCGTAAGAGTTACACCTTGGGCAACAAATATTAAGCCCACTTAATTTGATTAACTGGCGCTTACGAACTATATCGGTTTTTTTATAATTTATAATTGTTATAAATTATTTAGTATTAATGTTTATTTAAATAAAAAAAAAAACAAAAGTTGCTAGTGGTTGCTAGTGGTAGGCCAAGAGGCACAATTATGCTTCCTATTTTAAATGTTGCTTTTGAAAAGCAAAGAAAACAAGATGTAGTGGAGCATGATACAACTTGCTATAGACACACATCTATCCTCGATCTTCTTCAATCTCTCTGAATATTATGCTCCTAGATTTTCAAGAAGAAAGAGATGGTTTTTCTTGATCTTAAAAAGAAGAAATGAGCAAGCTTTGATTTTCTTTCAACTTTCAAACAACCGATATATTTGATTGCAACCGTGGATCACGCCTCTTAGAGCCGCAACCACTGTGTTCCAATTTAGTGTTCGTTGATTCTAGCGTTCATTTGTTATCCCTTGGTGTTTCAAACGGTTAATAATTACCACAAAGGTATATTATATCTCATCAGTAGGTTATTTATATAATTTGATTAACTGGCGCTTACGAACTATATCGGTTTTTTTATAATTTATAATTGTTATAAATTATTTAGTATTAATATTTATTTAAATAAATAAATAAAGAAAGTCTGTGGGTTCAGTGGTATCTTGGTTAAGTTTATTTATCAAAACAGTTTTGATAATTATTAATCATATTAATAATATGTAACGCAGCGGAGTAATAATAAAATACCAGAATGAACCCGACAGGATCTGGGTTACAAACAATGCAAATACAGAGTATGAATATCCTACTGATGAGATATAATATACCTTTGTGGTTAATAATTAACCGTTTGAAACACCAAGGGACAACGAATGAACGCTAGAATCAACGAACACTAAATTGGAACACAGTGGTTGCGGCTCTAAGAGGCGTGATCCACGGTTGCAATCAAATATATCGGTCGTTTGAAAGTTGAAACAAAAATCAAAGCTTGCTCATTTCTTCTTTTTGAAGAACAAGAAAAACCATCTAGTTCCTCTTTTAATTGAAAAACAGAAGAAGAAAAAAAATGGGAGAGCACCAGAAGATCGGTCAAGTTGAAGCAAAAGAATGAAGTTCAATATATCAATCATTGGGGTTTAGTGTGTCTTCCAAGTTGTATATCCACTACAGATTATTTACTTTTCTTTTCAAAAAGAATGATTAGTATATAAAGCAATAATTGTGCCAACTTGCCTCTTGATCCAAACACCTGCTCCATCACTTTTCTTTATTTATTTATTTAAATAAAAATTAATACTAAATAATTTATACAATTATAAATTATAAAAAAAACCGATATAGTTCGTAAGCGCCAGTTAATCAAATTAAGTGGACTTAATATTTGTTGCCCAAGGTGTAACTCTTACGGGTCATAGCTCGGTTGGCAACGTGACGTAACCGAACCCGTACATAATCCAACAAGCTCCCACTTGGACGACATTCGGTTAAATTCCACGTAGACAGTCAGCGGCGCTCTAGCTGCACTTGGCTGCCCCAACCAAGGTATGACACTTTAAAGTTATTAACCAAACATTTCTTCTAGTATCATTTTACTATAACAAGATAATAAACTTATGGTAATCATAGTCATTTATCCTTTCTGTAAAAGACATCAATTGAGTCATTGAGATTAATTCTCATATAGGACTCAATTATTTTAGTTCTCGATCTAGATTCAAAATGGTCCAATCAAACACACAGTCATTTGGGTGAGGCCTCACACTTCACCAGTTTGAATCAACGAGGGCGCCACGACGTCTAACTGTTACATATAATGTAAGAGTACAGAATCCCTTATTGACTACATACAACTCCCACTGAACTTTAGAATTATTTCCAACCAAAGCCTTTATGACTGGCAGTTACGCGACAGCGGTTGACAGTGATCAAAGAATAACCCTCGGTAAACGGAAGTTCTAGTATGCATCTCAGGTCATAGGAAACTAAATGATATACCAATATCAAAGCATCTTATAATAAAGATGGTTTGTGGCGAGTTACATCCAACGTCATTCATAATGAGGTCTGTGAATTTAGAAGTCAACTCCTTGAGTCTAAATTCAGAATAGTCTTAATTCAGAATTGTTCCCACAAGTCTGATCGACTATGGATAATTTAGAATACAATATCCATAGATTAAACGTATTAAAATCGAACACAGTTATAGGATTCATAGTTGTATCTATATCAGTAGATCAAAATGAATTCAACAGTATAACTGTTTAAAAGTTCATACATCCAAATACTAAATCAAAACATATCACTAGCTAATCTAAGCCTGATCGCATTTCTATGCAGATCATGCTTGTTCTGAGTCATGGGCTTAGTAAACGGGTCTACTAGGTTTTGATCTGTGTCGATTTTTCTTATCACGATGTCTCCCTGTTTCACTATGTCCCGTATATAATGAAACTTCCTCTGAATGTGCTTGGCCCTATGATGAGATCTGGGCTCTTTGGCTTGAGCAATAGCACCCGTGTTATCACAAAATATCTCGATTGGTTGCTGAATACTTGGAACCACATCGAGATCGGCTATGAACTTCTTCATCCAAGCAGTTTCCTTTGCAGCATCAGATGCTGCAATGTATTCAGATTCAGTGGTAGAATCTGCCACCACACTTTGCTTGGAACTTTTCCAAGAGATGGCTCCACCATTGAGTGTGAATACAAAACCAGATTGTGAGCGAGAGTCATCTCGGTCAGTTTGAAAACTAGCATCAGTGTAACATCTTACAGTATGCTGTTCTTCAACTCCTCCATATATTAAAAACATGTCTTTAGTCCTTCTCAAGTACTTTAGAATGTTCTTAACTGCAGTCCAATGTCTTTAGTACTTCAGACTATTGATTTTTATCTATAGGATCCAAGTGTTCCTTAGCTCAGATAGGAGGAACCAGGGGGACCATGCAAAGCAAATTATCATTACAGGTGCACACGTAATTGTAATTTGTTGTGCATGAGAAGTCTGGTGAATTCAGTCGAGTGATAACGGTCATAGTCAGTACAAATTTTCATTTTCATACTTTGGGACATGAGAGTCTTGATTCTCATAAAACTTCACCATTGATATGGAAATAAATCCTTTCATCTTTACTTGTATGAAAGTTTTCATCTATCTAGAGCCTTAATGGGATTGTTTGTGACCATAGTCCCAGTCCTTACGAGACGTTGTTCGTTCTTGCATTTTAGCTATCGTGCAATACTAATTATTTGATATGTGCATAATTTTCATGAAAGTCACCTTAGAGTAGTGATACTCTACACGCACGTATTCTTGTTCATTGGGTCAGGTCAATGCACTGAACGTCGTACCGGAGTCTGAGGAGGAAGAACCAGAAGAAGAGCCCGAGGAACAACCTGACGACGAAGCAGAAAACAGCGATGGATCTGTCGATTCTCACTGATTTCCTTGCTTATTCCCTTCCTTTCATTATTTCTTTCATTTCATTGGATTCCATTCCTTTCACACCTAGATGGGAAGGGTTGTCCCCATCCGACTTATGTTCCTGCATTTTGATATTTGGTTTGATTAATTGTAGACGTACTTACAATTTATTTTGCCGGAAATTATTATTTGATCATTTAGTCGTGTGTGCCAAATTCTTTAATTACATATGCTTAAATGAAGTTGATATGTTACATATTTACTTATTTTTGTATGTTGTAATTGTTAAGAATGTCTGGACGTGGACGTGGAAATGGTTCTATCAATATGACTCCAGCAGAATTGGACGCTCTCATAAAGCAGCATGTGGCTGATGCACTTGCGAACCACAACCCTAATCCTCAACCCGCTCCTATCGGTAAGCAAAACCCAATCCATATCCGATGTTAATGTTCTGTCAATCTCGTAGGTTGTAGCATTCATTCCATACTTCCAAAGTTCTGATCTAAATTCATTACATGTCCTGGAACTTGCACATACAAGTCCTTTATGAGCTGTAAACCAATCCATTCACCGGAGCGGAAGGAGCCGTAGGACTGATATGGTGGTTCGAGAAGCTAGAATCAGTGTTTGAGATGTGCAATTGTCCGGTGGAACATCGGGTTAAATACGCCACCGGCACCCTGGACGGAGCTGCTTTATCCTGGTGGAACACCCAGGTACAAATGCTAGGAGTTGAGATTGCCAATCAGACAGCCTGGGAGGATTTTAAGACTTTGATGAAAGAGGAATACTGCCCTCGGGAAGAGGTACAAAAATTGGAGATGGAGTTCTGGAATCTCAAGATGACAGATTCCGAGATTGAGGCGTACACCACTCGATCTCACAAACTTGCTACTTTGTGCCCCAACATGGTCAACCCTCCTTCTCTAAGGATCGAAAGATATCTGCACGGATTGTCTCCGAAAATCCAGGGAATGGTCACTGCCTTTCGACCAACTACCATACAGGAGGCAATTAGACTGGCTCATAGACTAACTGACCAGGCAGTAACACAAGGAAAACTGCCTCCACGCAGTTCTACTTCTACCACTACTGATGGTCATAATAAAAGAAAGTGGGAGCCTGGCTCCCATAACAATCAGAACTCTTCCCAGCAGCAACAACAACAACAACGGAGGTTCGACAACTTGCGCCAGTCCAATGAATCATTTGCATATTCTCAACCTGGTAGTGGCTACACTGGGACGTTGCCCAAATGCAATAAATGCAACTACCACCACATCGGACCTTGCGGCAAAACACATGTAAAAGGTGTGGCAAATTCGGTCATGTTGCGAAGAACTGTTAGGTGATTCTGACTGCTAGGCCGACGACACATCAAGGAGAGCAAAGGGGTTGCTACGAATGTGGTGAAGTGGGACACATCAAGCGAAACTGCCCAAGGCTGAAGAGGAACAATGGTGGTGGAAACAACTCTTACAACCGCAACAACAATGGAAATGGCTCAGGAAGTGGAAATGGTGGTGCCAAGGGCAGAGTGTTTGTCATTGGCTCAGGTGAGACTCTTAATGATCCTACTGTAGTATCTGGTAGATTTCATGTAAATGGTCATTATGCCTTCATTTTATTTGATTCTGGTGCCGATAAGAGTTATGTGTCCAACAAGTTTAGTAAAGTGCTAGGAATAGTACCTACTAACTGGAACCCTGAGCATGCCATGAAAATAGCTCTCACGAAGCCTTACGTTCTTTTGTTTACGGTTTGTTTAGAAACTCTCGGAGATCCTATCTTGCCTATGTTCCAGATAACTAATCAGCTTACTCACTGACCAACTTGCTTGCTAGTAGTTCGTTGACGTGTATGTTCTAACCTTCGAGACGAAATTCCTTTCAACAAGGGGATGATATCACAACCCTCGCGAAAACTTATAAATTCTTTTCCCATGGTCGCAGTCCCAGATTCGCAGAAACCCTATTCTATATGCATTACTGATCGCTAAATCAGGTGTTCATCACGAAACTGACATTCTAATTTTTGGGACGAAAATTCCTTTCAACAAGGGGATAATGTCACAACTCTCGCGAACCCCTACGTTCTATGTTTTGGATTTATCTAAGAAACTCCGGAAACCCTATCTTGTGCAAGAATTTGAACACTCTTCTGTTGTCGCTGTTAAAACTTTCGTTGTGAACCTGACGTTTATGTTCTAATTTTCGGGATGAAAATTCTTTCAACAAGGGATGATGTGACAACCCGTGATTTACAGGTTAACACTATCGTCCTTATATAACCTCCCTGTAAATTATATTAGTCAATGTTATTACTAATTAAGGATAAAGGTTATTATTATTATTAATTAACTTTAAACTTAACATCAAGCAACAAAAATACTTGTATATATATTGAGAAACACCCTCAAAGATGAGGGACTAAAGATGTAATATTATTGAAAACTAAAGACATCTAAATAGCCAACCACCCCACCCATCGTACCCCATAAAGATACAATATTATTTATAAGTAGTGGGTTAGGTGCATGCATATAAAATACACAATTGAATCCTTTAAAACTCCAGCCCACTCGGTTGCTTCACAAAAGCCAACTCCATTAGATACAACATTATGCCAAGTGGAGGGACCAAGTATCATTATATTAAACTAAACTAACTATTAATAATCATTCAAATGAACCACCTCTAACAACTCCATTAGATACAACATTATGCCAAGTTGAGGAACCATTATACAAAAGACAACCTTCTTCTCCTTCGGTCCTTTCTCAACAATCCACATAATTGTACCACCGGCGACTCCCCCTCCCCTCTCCACAATCAACTTTCGTTCGACGAAAACCATCAACCTCGGCAGCCCTTCCGTTCGCGGCTGAGCACCCCGAGGACTACTCCTCTCTCAAATCGCGAACTCAACAATAGACGTCCCTCCGGCAGTCGAGTAGATCGATCACAACATCCATTCGGTACGATTCTTTCCGTATTTTGCTTTTGTTCATTCGGTTACGGTTCAGTCGTTTGATTTGAACGTTTTTTGCGGTTGGGCGTTCGGCTTCGTGCGTGCGTGCGTGGTCTGCTATTGTATGTGTATCCTGCGTACTTAGGGATGCGTGAGTATGGGTAAGATTGTATGTTCCTGCGTGTTGTATGTATGTAGTGTGTGAGGATGTTTCTGCGTGTGTTCCCGTGTGTTTTCTTTCTGCTATGTGTGCTGCTTGAGCATGTGATCTATATGTATGCATGCACTCATAAGTGGGTATGGTTTATGCATGGGGGGTGGTTGTGTATGAAGGCACTCAATAATATATATTGGATTTTGGGTGGTGCTTGGGTTGCTTATGTCGTGCGTGTGTTAGAAAGGGTAGGTGGGTTTTATGTATGTATGGATAGATGCATGCTATGTGTGTGTACTTTATGTTTTCAACATTGGATGTGTTTGGCAGAATACATGGGACATGGGGAAGGGGTTGTTAGTGGGCACATGGAGGTGACAGGCATGCATATCTTTCTTTTTTATTATTGTTGTTGATGCATGAATTATTTGTGGTGTATATATGGGGGAATGTATATGGGTAGTTATGTATGGTATTTGCACGGTTAGTAGCTAGAAATTTTGGGATGCATGTTTCTCGCAGTATTTCACAAACATTAAGTTTGTTAACATTACATTAAATTAAGAATTTATAAAATGTAACTTGATTTGGTGTGTGGCTTGCATTATATATATCATATATAAAGATGTACATTTATGTATAGTCTGCTGAGTGCGTGAATGATTGGGTTTTGTGTTTGTTTAGAGATGGGAAAATATTGATAACCGACACCGTAACCAAACCGTGAACGCGAAACCGTAAGCTTCATTGTAAATAATTAATATTTAATATTAATTATATATATATATTAAATGACATCCAGGTTAACCGGAAACTCTAATCTTTGTGCTATCGTTTACTGTTGCTGTGCATTTAAGGTGAGTTCTCACCCCGCTTTTAACTATTTTCTTGGGGTGAAAGAAACGTGGGAAACAAATTCATTTTCATTGATCAGTATTACTGTAATATCACTTGTTTACTAGTGTGATACCACTTAAGTCCTCATTCTCGAACCGTTAATGTATGTAGTATAGCGAGGTAATTCTGAGTAGATCTACTGGGTTTGACAAACCCCACCCGCTAGTCGCGCTAGCACAACGTTCGTCAAACGGGTGTTTAATTGACCTAATTTTCTGTTGCTGTGGTTTGGTAGCCACAGCCGAGGCACTGTGTTCATTGTCAGCGTCGGTTGCGAACTTCATACACTTAGTAACTGGTTTAGTAGACTAGCTATCTACTGATATTACTTTGTTTACTGTATCGGTTTACTTTATATTCTATTTATCAAAACCTGTGAACTCACCAACCTTGTGTTGAGACTTTAGCATGTTTATTTCAGGTTCACAAGACGCGCACGCTTAGGATCATATCATTCATGCATTCAACGGCACACATGATTTAATTAAAACTTTTCAATGAATTTCATATATTTGGTTTGCGCATGTTGCGCCATTTAAACAATTAAGATTTACTATGCTTCCGCAACTTCTGTTATGTTTACATTAAAACTTAGTCTTTGGTAATATCAAACTTTAAATATGAATTATGTTTTACAATCAACGTGTCGTTTGGTGTAACTAGTGGCTGAGATCCTGGAAGTCACACGCCTAACGGTAATACCCCGTTTGTGGACCCTGTTGGGATTTAGTGGTATCTTTGTTAGGTTTATCAAACAGTTTTGATAATTATTAATCTAATTAATACATTTAACGCACGGAGTAATAATAAAATACCAGAATGAACCCGACAGGATCTGGGTTACAAACAATGCAAATACAGAATTTGAATAACCTACTGATGAGATATAATATACCTTTGTGGTTAATTATTAACCGTTTGAAACACCAAGGGACAACAAATGAACGCTAGAATCAACGAACACTAAATTGGAACACAGTGGTTGCGGCTCTAAGAGGCGTGATCCACGGTTGCAATCAAATATATCGGTTGTTTGAAAGTTGAAAGAAAATCAAAGCTTGCACAGTTCTTCTTTGTGAAGATCAAGAAAACCATCAATTCCTTTTAATGAAGAATCTGCAGACGATCTCTCAAGGTAGATGGAGGAAAGTGAAGAATGTCTAAAAATGGAAGACCACCACATCGTTGAAGTAGAAGAGAAATCAAGTTAAATAATCCAAGATGCTCCACTATCAAATATGGGAGACCCAGAATAACATTTTCCCTTTTTCACAAAGATCCATCATCATTATTTAAGAAGTCATGATATGGATAGAATGATGCATATCATACTTTTTCGATGGAAGCCAACAAAGTACAGCTACTAAGCAATATCATGAACCATTCCCACTTGCCTCTTGGCCCACCATTAGCAATCTTTATTTATTTATTTATTTATTTATATTTATTTAAATAAAATTAATACTAAATAATTTATAACATTATAAATTAATAAAAAACCGATATAGTTCGTAAGCGCCAGTAATCAAATTAAGTGGACTTAATATTGTTGCCCAAGGTGTAACTCTTACGGGTCATAGCTCGGTTGGCAACGTGACGTAACCGAACCCGTACATAATCCAACAAGCTCCCACTTGGACGGCATTCGGTTAAATTCCACGTAGACAGTCAGCGGCGCTCTAGCTGCACATGGCTGCCCCTAACAAGGTATGACACTTTAAAGTCATTAACCAAACATCTTCTTCTAGTATTATTTTACTATAACAAGACAATAACTTATGGTAACATAGTCATTTATCCTTTCTGTAAAAGACATCAATTGAGTCATTGAGATTAATTCTCTATAAGACTCAATCATTATAGTTCTCAATCTAGATTCAAAATGGTCCAATCAACACACAGTCAGTTTGGGTGAGGCCTCACACTTCACCAGTTTGAATCAACGAGGGCGCCAAGATGTCTAACTGTTACATATAATGTAAGAGTACAGAATCCCTTATTGACTACATACAACTCCCACTGAACTTCAGAATTATTCCCACCAAAGCCTTTATGACTGGCAGTTACGCGACAGCGGTTGATAGTGATCAAGAATACCCTCGTAAATGGAAGTTTTAGTATGCATCTCAGGTCATAGGATACTAAATGAGTATACAGTATCAAAGCATCTTATAATAAAGATGTTTGTGCCGAGTTACATCCAACGTCATTCATAATGAGTCTGTGAATTTAGAAGTCAACTCCTTGAGTTTAAATTCAGAATAGTCTTAATTCAGAATTGTTCCCACAAGTCTGATCGATTATGGATAATTTAGAATACAAAATCCATGGATTAAACGTATTAAAATCGAACACAGTTATCAGGATTCATAATTGTATCTATATCAGTAGATCAAAATGAATTCAAAAGTATAACTGTTTAAAAGTTCGTACATCCAAATACTAAATCAAAACATATCACTAGCTAATCTAAGCCCGATCGCATTTCTATGCAGATCATGCTTGTTCTGAGTCATGGGCTTAGTAAACGGGTCTGCTAGTTTTTGATCTGTGTCGATTTTTTCTTATAACGATGTCTCCCGTTTCACTATGTCCCGTATATAATGAAACTTCCTCTGAATGTGCTTGGCCCTGTGATGAGATCTGGGCTCTTTGCTTGAGCAATAGCACCTGTGTTATCACAAAATCTCGAATTGGTTGCTGAATACTTGGAACCACATCGAGATCGGCTATGAACTTCTTCATCCAAGCAGCTTCCTTTGCAGCATCAGATGCTGCAATGTATTCAGATTCAGTAGTAGAATCTGCCACCACACTTTGCTTGGAACTTTCCAAGAGATGGCTCCACCATTGAGTGTGAATACAAAACCAGATTGTGAGCGAGAGTCATCTCGGTCAGTTTGAAAACTAGCATCAGTGTAACATCTTACAGTGAGCTGTTCTTCAACTCCTCCATATATTAAAAACATGTCTATAGTCCTTCTCAAGTACTTCAGAATGTTCTTACTGCAGTCCAATAGGCAAAACCAGGGTTTTGCTGATAACGGCTTGTAATGCTCAAGCATACGAGACGTCAGGTCTAGTGCACAGCATAGCATACATGATGGAACCAATCGCTGAAGCATATGGACCATTTTCCATTCGCTTAATATCATGTCCGTTGAAGGAGATTGCGATTTGTTCAACACGTACCTTTATCATTGGAACACCTCCTTTCTTGGAGTTTTCCATCTTAAAGCGTGTCATCATTTTGTCTATGTATGTGCTTTGACTAAGCCCTAGAAGCCGCTTAGATCTATCCCTATAGATCTTTATTCCTAGAATGTAAGCAGCTTCTCCCCAGATCTTTCATTGCGAAACAAGCTCCCAACCATTTTTAACTTCGTTAACATTGAGAATTGTTTCCAATGATCAGTATATCATCCCCATACAATATGTGGACGATATAGTGCTCCCCTAGCCTTTCTGTAAACACAACGCTCATCTTTCACTTTTGACAAAACCGAATTCGACGATTCTCTGATCAAAATGAAGATTCCAGCTACGGGATGCCTGTTTAAGTCCATAATGGACTTATTCGTCTGCACACCTTATTTGGATATTGTGGATCGACAAAACCATCGGGCTGAACCATATAGACATCTTCAGAGAGATGTCCATTTAGAAAAGCGGTTTTGACATCCATTTGCCATATCTCGTAATCATAGTACGCGGCTATGGCAAGCAATATTCTAATCGATTTGATCATAGCAACGGTGAGAAAGTTTCATCATAGTCAACACCTTGAGTTTGAGTAAAACCTTTCGCACTAACCGTGCTTTATAGGTGTGTACATTTCCATGCATGTCGTTTTTCTCTCTGAAAAGCCACTTGCTCCCTACAGCCCGTGAACCGGGAGGTAGCTCAACCAAGTCCCAGACTTGATTGTCTCGCATGGATTGCATCTCGGCATTCATGGCATCTAGCCATTTCGCAGATTCCGGATCTGAGATAGCAGATTGTAGTTAGTAGGTTCATCACCAGAATCAGCTACTACCAGAACCTCAGGACCCTTTAGATTCCAAAGATATCTGTCAGGTTCTTTGCGAGTTCTGCTAATTCTCTGCGAACGCTTGTGTTTTATATCTGAATCAGTAACAATTGTTGTTGTTCAGACGCACCGACTACATCAGCGTTTGTTTGTGTTCTCGAATTTCTTCAAGATCCACAATATTATTTCCAGTTCCTCGATCAAGAAACTCTTTCTCGAGAAATGTGCCTTCCTTTTGATAGAAATCATATTTGCATCAGGATGGTAAAAGTAATACCCGCTTCTATTGTAGTATCAATGAAAAAGAGTTTTTTCGCCTCGAGGATCTAGCTTGTTATTAGACCTCGCTAGTAACATAAGCATCACATCCCCATACTCTAAGGTAAGACAAATTAGGTTTAGACCCATGCCATATCTCATATGGAGTTTTTATCTACCTTACTTCGGTGCCAGATTGACAAGGCGGGGCGGTCATAGAGCATAACCCAAAAGGAGTGAGGTAAGTTAGTTCTACACATCATCGATCGAACCATATTAAGTAGGGTTCGATTTCTCCTCTCACTCACGCCATTAAGTTGGGTGTGTGTCGGTGGAGTGAACTGTGAAACAATTCCACATTCCTTAGATGATCAATGAACTCTTGGCTTAGTCTTCTCCACCTCGATCTGATCGCAGTACTTTGATAGTCTTATCAATTTGGTTTTCTACTTCGTTTTGAAACTCTTTGAACTTTTCAAAGTTTCATGTCTATGCTTCATAAGGTAGACATAGGCGTATCGACTATAATCGTCAATAAACATAACAAAGTATCTTTCGTGATTTCTATACATGGTTTCTGAAAGGACCACATACATCAGAATGTATAAGTGCTAACTGATCCTTGGCCCGTTCACCAACATGGGTGAAAGGATCCCTTTTGAGTTTTGCCAGCTAAGCAGATTCGCATTCATCAAAAGATTCATGTCCTGTGGATTCAAGAATCCCTTCGGACTGAAGCCTTTTCACACGGGCCTTGCTTATGTGGCCAAGTCTACAATGCCATAGAAACGTATCGTTAATTCCAGATTGATACGTTTAGAAGATTATATACATTATTGGTTGTTTGAATATCAATCTCATAATACCACTTCGAGGTTTGCCTCAAATAAAAGATATCATTCAAGTAGGCAGATATACAGCATCATTAAAAACATACTTGAATCCTTGTTCAAACAATAAAGAAAACTGAAATAATGATTCTGGTTAAACCAGGAGCAAACAAACAATATTTAAAGTAATTACAAGACCAGATGACAAGAAGATGATATGTTCCATTGCTAGAACCGGTACTCTTTTCCATCACCAACGTGAGCCCATGTCGCCTGTTTAAGTTTCTTCCACTTTTCAGGCTCCTGCAAGACATTAATGATGTGGTAACCACATCCAGTATCAAATACCCATGTGTTGCTGGAAACAGTGAAAAGTTCAATAACATAAATCAGAATACCTGAAGAAGAGCCTTCACCATTGGCCTCTTCACCTTCAGCTTGGCTAGTAGTCAGGACAGTTACGTCTCCAGTGTCCCATCTTATTGCTTCAAACACAGTGTCGCTCCTCAGGAGGGGGTCTGCTTTGTTTTTAGCCAGCTGTTTGTTGTTGGTGGCAGGCTTGGCAGCAACAACTTTACCTTTACCCTTATGTTATAAGTTTTTTTTTTTTTGGGGTTTGGTTTCCTACACCAGTAGATCGGACCATCAACATTGGCTGGCTTTACCTGGTATGTTTGGCTCAGCAGTTTTGAGCATACCGTGTAGTTCAGCTACACTCTTAACCCATGCATTCATATTAAAGTTCATTATGACTGGTCGTAAGAACTAGGCAAGGAGTTCAAAATGAAGTCTACTGCCTTTCATCTTGCATAGGATAACCAGTTTGGCCATTTGGTCGATTACCCTTTCATTTAAGCACATGGGCACTAACAGGCGAGCCTACTTGCATTTTGCAGGATATAAGTGCTTCATGGTATCATAGCGCTCTTGTCGGGCCTGTTTCTGAAACATGCCCTTAAGTGCTCAATCATGTCAATGCAGTCATGTCCTCCATGTTCTTCTGGAGATCAGAGACATGGTGGCTAGCATAAGGCAGCTACCTCATCGCATCTCCTTAAATTTTTCCCAAGTTCTACGGGCTGCGGCCGTATTGTTTTCAGGCTCGTTGGGAACAGCTATCTTATAACATAGAGCTTTTTCGCCATCTTGAGACCAATCTCAGATGTGCGGTGCCATGCGAGAAAGTTGTGTTATCAAGTTTCTCTTTCTCAAGAATAGACTTGAGAATGAAGGAGTTGTTGGTTTCTGAGACTCTATAGCAAAATAAATTAATTGTATTTTCGATGTATTTTTCCTTATTTTAATTAATGACCCATTTAACAGTAATTTTAAATAAGGAATGAGAATCTGGCTTGGTCAGTCACTAAAGGCAGCTGGGGCACGCACCATTATAAGTGATTAGGCAGACTGACAATATTTATCAATTGTGAAATTGCACACTCTCGTGTATGAGCCGCAACGACAACATTTGGTCAATGCATTGATACGTTTAGCCTCATCTTATGCCCCTTTTTCTCTCTAGACAGCTGTGGCACGTAACAAGAGAGAAAAGTAATAGTCATCCTAAAACAGTTACTTGTGAAAGGGCCGGACGTGTCAACAAAACCCTTGCACCTTGGAAGAATAAACACACATCAAGTGCGGTGCTGTGGCTCCAAACACTGATGTTTCGCTTAATGTTCCAAGTTTTTCTTATTTTAGGATGGCATAGACTATTGATTTTTATCTATGGGATCCAATTTTAGTGTTTACCGAATAGGGTCAAACACAACGTTATAATTAAGTTATACGTGCGTCGTAAAAGTTAGTTTACAATAATAGTTCGTGATAATAAATGACGAACCCTTTCAGCTCTCGGACACCAATTTTAATACCCTATTAAACTAGGTTCATCGCGAGATTGACAATCCGATTTTTAAGTTGATAATTTTTAAATTATTAAGATTTAAGTTTTAAAATTTAACTAATTTAAATTTGAAAACTTATCTAGTTATCCTTTTAATGGATAATTAATATTTTAAAATTTAAAAATTATCAAGTTTTTAAGTTTTGAAATTCAAACTAATTTTGAATTTGAAAACTTATCCGATTATCCCATTTAAAACAAACAATTTGTTTTAATAATTTAACAAGTTGTAAAAATAGTTAAA
>JABSNV010000301.1:0-83120 GCA_024085815.1 Flaveria linearis | reverse complement strand
TAACTATGTATTTTGTTGCTTAGAATGTAAGAATTAAGCTTAGGAACATGCTAGGTGTAAATTTGGACTGGACATAGCTGAATAATAGAAGTTAGATGCTCAAAACGTCTAAACAGTGGACCATGCGTCCAACGGCTTAGTTTCCTAAGTGTTCCCAACTGCCCAAAATGCCCAACCGCCTGAACAGGGCCATGCGTCAGAACAGGGCCCATGATTCTAAGTGAAAAATGGCTAAGTGTAGACCCAAAACGTCTGAACAGGGACCATACGCCTAAAAGCCATGCGTCTAAGTAAGAAAATGGCCAAAGTGCAGATCCAAACGTCTGAATAGGGCATGCGCCTAAACAGGCCCATGCGCCTAAGTGAAATAGAGACTAAGTTAAGTCCAGACGTCTACATAGTGGTAAAATGTCTGAACAGGGCAGAAGCGCCCAAATAGTTCCCATGCGTCTAGACCCTTAGAATTATTTTCTTAAATTTCAGGAAAAAACGAAACGTCTAGGGTTTTGACTAAGTTGACTTGTGGGCAATGATTACCCAATTTAAGCATAATTATGAGACGTTTTAGGGTTAGGGAATATATGTATGATGTATGACAGGTATAATGTGTAATCTTCAATAGTAATAAAACGTATTTATTTTTATGTATGAAATACTGTTAAATGTTATGTTTTTACTTTACGTAGTATGACGAATGAATAAATGAACGTAAAGAATAACGTAACGAAATAAAAGATAACAATGATGAAAAGTAAAACGTAATGAACGACGAATGGCTTGCAAGCAAATGAAAGGAGGTTGCACGACCATGTTGTCGTTAGCTCAACTGTGATGCGGGTTAGCTACCCTAAAGGATGCACGCAGGGTCAATCTTTGAGATTGACAAGGCCCTTTGGTATGCCCTAGGTGATGGATCAGCTTCGTGCACATCAGCTTCGTGCACAATGTTTGTGGTTTAATTACCACAGGTCCAGCATCAGCTTCGTGCACAATGTTCGGGGTAGGGACCAAAACGGTTTATATGAACGGGAGAGATGACTTGCCTAGGTGACTGGATCAGCTTCGTGACATGTTCGTGGTTTAATTACACAGGTCCAGCATCAACTTCGTGCACAATGTTCGGGGTATTGTCATCAATCCATACGAATGTAAAGAATGACGTAATGTACTAAAGAAGAAAGTAAGTAAGTAAACAAAGTACGAATGTGAAGAATGATAACGAGTACCTTACGAAAGAATGAGAATGAAAGTAAGAGAATATTAATGAAAAGCATGAAATAATACATGTCATGAATATAAGATGAATGTTAGTGAAATTAAAAGTAATATTCTCTATATGTACGTACGATGCACGACCACGTAAGAAAGTAAAGAAGGTTTGAATAAAAAAGTAAAGTATTTTATTTATAAGACTAGAACTCACTAAGCAACGCTGACTTTTATGTGTTTCTAGTGGCAAGGTAATAGTTGCTGAGGATGGCACGAGGCAGCTACTTGGCATTTTTGGAATGGCATCCATTCATATAATAATGACATTTTTGTGATGTAATGCAATTTATAATATTTTATAATAGTTAACAGTATTGTAGTACGTTGCAAAAGTAGTTCATTAATATATATGAAATGGTTTTGTTTAACTTCCGCTGCTATGTTTTAAATTAATGTATGTTTTATGTGTGATAAATGACTAACTGTGAGGTGCCGGGGAACTGGGCCTACAGTGCCCTAGTCTTGTCGTTTCAAAATTGTAATTCAAAACATACTAGAAAACGGGTCAACATATTATTGATGAGCTAATAGGTTTAAGAGACTCGATTAAAACCTTTAGTTGCACTAGGTGTAAACAATAAGAAATTTGTAATTGATGAATTATTAATGTAAATGTATAGACATCACATAGTAAAGTTGATATGTGGTTATATTGAGCCCACAATCCAAAGACTAAAGACATTGTTTAGTGACCCCATACAAGTACATATTACAAGTACTTACAAGTGTAACTTAGGTGGAAAAATAATTCAATAATGTTGATCGTGTATTGATGCGTTCAAGCTGAACTTAGGATTAAGGGTTGTTAGATTGTGATAATACTATCTATATTAATCCATAATCTATATCTAGTAGTTATATGGTCATGTTTAGTTTAGTCCAAACTTTAAGTGTGATATCAACTAAATCGAGTAATACATCATCAGTTGAACTAATATGCACCTATAAAGAGCAACATGATTCAAGACTTTAGTTGATATATTTCTAGAAGATCAAGATGATTATCTTAAAGCTGATACACCAAAGATCTTTCAACATACAATGAAGTACAAGGATGGAAGTACTTTAGAAGATTTGACTATATACAAAGAAAAATAACTAAGTGTCAAATCTTCCGAAGCCAAAGACATAAATCTTCCCAAGCCAAAGACATAAATATTCCGAAGCCAAAGTGAAGTCTCCCAAACCTTAAAGACAAAGTCTTCCAAAGCTTGAATATTGGACTCTTTTGAAGACAAGAAGACTTGTGTTTCTTCCAAAGTCTGAAATCTCAGAAGAAAACACACTCTGACATACTTTGACAAAAGGAGAAGACCTTTTCGTTGTCAGCTCTAAAGACACCAACTTATACAATTTGGTGATTACCTTTTTAGTTTGTCAACTTTACAATAAGGTCTCTTTTTTGTAATTTCCTACTTTAGTACTTTTATCCTTATTTATATTAAATAGTATGTAAGCTATGCCATTCATAGTTATAAGTCAAAAGTCAATTTGTCTTTTGACTCTATATTGATCTTGTTATCTAGATAACAGCTGGCCTTTAAAGTATGGTTGGTATAGGTTGTAGTATAAGTATCTTATGTATCAGTCTAAAACCAAGCTTTGCAATACTTGTAAACACTTGAGAGTAATATACATCATCCTTGAAATTTATCTTTCTTCTCTTGAGTGTTCTTACATGTTGTTCATTGTTTTGCTTCTTGTTTTCCTATTTGATCTAGTGAGTGGTTCAGTTAATAATCTCCAACTGTGAAACTATTTTTTGAATCACAAACCGGTCCTATAATTGGTACAGAGCATCTCAGGCTCTTGATGGCAAGATTTTACCATCTTGAATCACTCTTTAGTTTCACATTCACTTACTTGCTCAAATGCAGCTCCTTCCAAAGCTGATATGGAAACCGGCATAATAATAAGTCTCCACTAATCACTCCTCATGATTTGACACTTAGTGCATAAGAATAGAATGCTTTATTGGTGCTTAGAATGGAATCCTTCATCAAGTCTCAAGACAACAGGATATGGATATCTGTAGTCTATGGACCTCACATCCTAAAGACTACTTCAGCAATTGTTGGAGGTAGGATGATACCCAAGGAAGTGGTTGATTATTCTGAAGAAGACTAAAAGAAAGTAGACATTGATCAGAAATCCATAACCACTCTTTAAACTGCTCTTCCCATTCCATCTACAGAGGCTTCAAGAAGTGCAAGAGTGCAAAAGAACTCTGGGATGCACTAAAGCTGATGTATGAAGGATATAAGGAAGCTAAGGAGAACAAGAATGGCATAATAAAGCACAGTTTGAAAACTTCACCTACAAGACAAGTGAAACTATGACCACAATATTTCAGGTATGTTGAGATTGTACACACTCTAAAGGATGTGGAGTCAGATTTGAGAACAAGGATATAGTGAGGAAGTTCAGTTCTCTTATGCTAAAACTTACTTACCTTGACTGAGTTTAGCTGCTTTCTCCCTCTAAACCGAAGATCTTTCTGCTTTCTCTCTCTAAAATGTCGAGCAGTTGAAAATGCAGAAGATGTGGGCGGCCATGCCTACTTTAAATAAAATAATAATATTATTTTATCCTATTACACTTTAACCCCTCCTCTTATACTTCTTTTCTTTTTATTACAAAATACCTTTCCTTTCTCTTTCTCATTTCTTTTCTTTCTTTTAAATGACTAGATTTTCGAGTGTTACAATGAACACCGAACCAATCAGAAGAGTAGTTTTCCGGTTTGACTAGCCATTCACTACCAACCGACCAGTTTTTCAACATAAAACGAATCAAGCTAGATCGGACTTCCAAAGCAACCGAATCCCGGTTGGACCGCCCGATCCAATCCAAGCTTAAAAACATCGGTTACATGTGTTTTCCGATATTTCCTCTATATCCACATGATTTTCTCTAATCCCTTAAGCAAGAAGCTCACTCTCTAAGAAGACAGCTCTAAGTTTAGAAAACATAGTTTTCAGCTGGATTATAGACATAGCAACATATTTTTTTTTAGTATGCGACGAAAAACCACTTTTATCGCACCAACGTTCTAGTTTATCCGGATATTCACATGTAACGTAAGTGTTACAACCCCATACCCTAAAGTAGGACACTTTAGGTTTGACTCATGCCAAATATCATAAGGCATTTTTGTCTATCTTTTTAGTCTAAGCTAGATTAATTATTTTAATGGCAGTCCCACTAGCAAACTCAAAAAGGAGCGAGACAAGTTTGTATGACACATTATCGATCGAACCATATCTAATAATATTTTATTTCTTCTTTGGATACCATTAATATGTGGTGTTCTTAGTGGAGTGAGTTATGAGACGATCCCAACATTTACTAGATGTTCGTCAAATCCCTGACTAAAATATTCCCCTCCTTAATCTGATTAAGTACCTAAAATGTTTACCTAATTGGTTTTGTACTGCATTCTGGTATGTTTTAACATTTCAAATGTTTTATGTTTGTGCTTTATAAGATAAATACAACCATATATGCTTAAATCACATTAAATGTAACAAATTATATTTCTCCATTTTTGTCCATTGATTTGAATGGACTACATCCAGCTGTATGTACAAGTGTTAACATATCCTTAGCCCTTTGACCAACACCAATAAAAGGAACTTTGGTCAAATTTCCACTCAAACAAGATTTGCATTTATCAAAGGACACTTGAACTGTGGATTCTAATATTCCTACAGTTTGAATTTTCAAATTTCATGCGATTCTTGATTTTTGTGTCCAAGTCCAAAATGCCACAATACGCATCATTGAAATCTACTTTCATACGTTTATTGGAGATATTATATATAGCGTTATTGTTATGAAGTTCTATCTCATAGATTTCATATGTGGTTTTGCATTAACGTTAAAGACATCATTCAAAAATGCAAAATTATAATCACCATTAAAAGTACATTTAAAACCTTATTCACGCAAACCAGAAACTAAAACAATTTCTAGTCAAACTACATACGTAACAAATATTATTCAAAACAAGTTCTAAACCATAGGAATGTAAAAGAATAAATTCTCATATTGCCATTATTGCACCTTTTTGTTCATTTTTAACATAGAGTTCCAGGTCACCCTGTTTCAACTCAGGGTCGGCCCAAAGGCAAAGCAAGTAAAGCCCTTGCTTTAGCCCCCACTTTTCTAGGGCCTCAAAATATTAGTACCCTTCATAATTATTTTATACTAGATTTTGCTGGTCAGTTTTGGGCTAGCATGCCCCGAAAGTTGAAATAGTTAATTACCACTTGAATGTAGCGTCTGAGGAAGATCAACCGATGAGTTTTCAAATTTTGTTTCACCCATCGATATCTGTTTCTTTTTTCCCTCGTCTCATCCATCACCCAATTAATGGCATATGAAGTGCTAGAATCACATAGTTTTTTGGTAGGTCTACCCTCCGTGAGAGTTAGCGGCTACACCTTGATGAAAAAGGTAAGTTTGAGGTGTTCTTGAGCGACACCAGCTCTTATTCCGCTCAGGTATTCTTCTCAAGGTTACATTAGAGGAAATCAATCCATTGTAACTCACTCTCTGCATTCTGTTTTTTAAATTCATTTTGCTATGTGTATATAAAAAAGTTTTTATGATCAATGTGTTTTAAGGGTGTTTAAATACAATTACGATGGTGGAAGAAACCTAGACCCATACATCTACATTTGTGGTCCAACCTACTGTGATTACAAGTCAGGTATGTTTAAATTTAATGGTGGTATTTTATTTATATTGTGTGCTGCTATTTGGGCCGATTACTTTTGATGATATAATTATCAAATACATTTTAAGTTTAGTGTTCAATGTTGGTATGTAGAAGAGATTTTCTAGATGTGTGAATCTGTGCTAATTGTATTTTCATGATGGTGTTTCTAGATATTAGGTAGTTATCAAATGCATTCAAATATGATTATTGCTTACTGTTGGTATGTACTAATGACTTCAACCTATGAATATGTGAGTAAAAATTTCAAGTTCAATGTGAAGGGAACTTTTACATGATTTCATGTGCTTTGATTTACCCTTTTGTGCAACACTAGTACCTGGTTTCATCATAATGAAAACACTTTTCATCCTTTAGAGGGTTTTTTATGTGGGAAAAACCTTGCCCTTGCCTTTCATATTATTTTTGTGTTTTTTCCCCTGCCATTAGGCTCCTAATCGTGGGCTATTTATTTGATACTATAATGTTTAATTGTTTTATTTTATATGAATATTTGTATCAAACATGTGTACTTTGAGTGTGTTAATGTTTGCAGGTGCTAGAAGACAATGTACATATTTTGGGAGCTTTAAGGAAGCACTGGAGCAAGTGGAAGGACCGGATGTCCAACTATACGAAAGATGGAGTCAAATCAAGTCAATCAGGCACTACCGTATCCACAACCGTATCATACGCTGACCACCATATTAGTTATCGTATCCAAGACGAATCCAGTGAACAAGCTCGTATAACTTCACACCTGGAGTATGATACGCCGGGGTGGGCGTATGATACACACGTCACCCTAAAAACCTCTGAATTTTAACATTTTTCTTCCCTACTTGAACACAATCATTAGGGTTTCGAAAGAGCGGCTAATCTTGTTTGTGATCATCTCCAGGTGATGGGTTCTTGTAAGACTCATAGTTATTTTGTTTAATTGGATTTTTTTTATAGTGACAGTAAAAATTCAATTGTGGTTTGGTTAATTCAAACGGATTATTTATGTTTCAAATGCCTGTTTATTATCATTCGATTTGGTTTCCTTGCATCGTGAACAGTTTGGTATAGAAGGGTGTTTGACATCTATAATTGGGTAGCTGGGTGCACGAGTTAGTATTAGGAACTTGTTCTTGATAATCACTTTAACTATATTGTTACAAGTTCATTTCTATATGTTCTTCAAGCTAGATTAACAAAGTTTTATGAATCTTTGAACTTAGATCCTTAAAGTGACCGCCTTTTCTATTAATAGTTTTCGAAACCCATAATCAAGTTTGTTGCGTTCTTAATTATTTTCATTCAATTAGTTTTCTAGCTTAAATAAAAACCGAAAAAATATTTGTCTTTTAGTATTTTCATTTTGTGTTTCAAGTTTTAGGTATAAAGTTTTACACTTTCACCAATTTCCTATGGAGACGACTCTTACTTACCCGTACTATTATAGGTAACTAAGTCTTTAAAGTTAACTTATATTTGTCCAACCACAACATACGATCAAAATGGTGCCATTTCTAGGGAATACGTGCGCAAAGTGTTAAACTTGAGTGTTAAACTTGAGTATAATTTAGTCTAATTACTTCTACTTTTTATTCTTTCTATACAACTCTGGGTTTTCTCGTTGTGTGAGGAGATAGGTTATGCATACAAGATTCCACCGGCAGGAAATCATATTCATCTCTGACATTTGATCCTAACATATCCTTAGTAGGTGTTTGGGAGTCTTTTTTTGTCTCCTGACTTATTTAAAGGGTAAAAGATAAAAATACCCCTTAAATAAGTCAACAAGCTAAAATATTTAACTTATTGAGGGACATTTTTATCATTTCACTTCTTAAAAAATGATTTTTGAAAAGGAGAGCCAAACACCACCTTGGCCCTCAACCGGCGCTCTCCACCTTAAGACCCACTCAAAGGCCACTTGTTTCATCTACAATTCGTCCTCACGCACCGCCATCTACAACAAACACTTCCATCACCTTCTTAGCCACGATGATTCTCTAGATGTTTTCTCGTGGGTTCACCGACCTGTCCACCAAAGAAACTTTGTCAAAATCGATAATTTATTGAGTCGCTTTGGCAAACCATCTTGCTCGGCTCTTTCTACATTCCGCTTCTCCGTCGACGTCCACCTTCTTCTTTCTAAATAGTTCCAGGTGATTTGTAATTGTCTTGCGGTATATTTAGGTTGTGGTTTTGTCTATTGATTTTCGATTCGTCTCATCTGTTAATTTCGCTGCATTTTACTTGGATTTTTAGTTTGGGGATCGATTCAGCTGTTAGGGTTTTGTATTAATGTAATATGACATTACTCATTGGTTTTGACCTGGAATAAACTAATTTTATCCTCAAACTCTGATCTGATCATGAATGAATATCTTAAGATTGTTTGTGTTTTCTTAAGTCTATCATGTTCCCTTTGTTTTGTAAAATGTGTGTATATATTAATCATTTCCATGTGAAATTATTTGTATGTTTATCATGCTGGCAAGTATGCTAATTTATTCGTTTTGTCCATGCCTGCTTGTTGGTTGACTGTTGTTGTTTTACTAAATAGAATCTTAAACCCTTAATGGCTCAATTGATGGGGGCTAATACCAAACTAAAAAAAGTTGAATTTACAAGTAAATGATGGGTTTTAATTGTAGCTTGTAGTTAGTGGTATACAAATTGGGTTGAAATCAGCTTGGAAACCGACTTTAAAACTAGCATGGTAAGAAGCTCCTTTTGTCAACATTATGGATTCATGTCAATGTTTGTGTTTAAATGTTTCTTTTGCAAGCATTTGTCTTGAAAGGATCGGATTCTCGAATATTTTCTTTGCAACTGATGGAAATTTTATAAAATTTTATTATGACAAGTCTACTTAGCCTAAGACAAGTTCAAATTATTGTCCGACTAATCAATTGTTGTTTTCTATGGGTCTAATATTATGATTTTGTGAAGGTTAAGATGATTAAGATGTAAGTAGTAGTGAATTCTTGTCTCAATGGCATTTTCATTCTTTCATGGGGTGTCAATTTCCTACATATGACGATCTAAGGATAGTTGCTTCTCAAACATCTTGTAAGTTGGATCCTTAATCATAAAATTATCCATTCACATAGTTATTACATTGGGTTTTTTTCCGTAGAAATGGATTGATGCTTTTCATTCATTTTGATGTTAGTATCAGTGAAGTTGAAGCACTATTGAGTTATTAATGAGCATAAGTAGTTTTGTAGTTGGTGATGGGCTAATTAGCAAGGTTTTTAATATAAGCAAGTCTAATAAAGATTTGTTCCTAAATTTGTTCTTATTACTCATCAAATATTATCCATTGATGATACTTTAACATATAACATAAAATTGGTGATAGTTGTCTTGCGTCCAATATCACAGTTGCTTTTATGGTATTCATTACTTCATCTTCACATAAAATAGAGGTTAGTTATAGGGTAAGAAACTTCTTTAAGATGGTATTTTTGAGCTATCTAATAATTTTCATTATAATTATAATTTGGGGCATTTATATGCATAGTACATGAATCTGAATTGGTGTGAAATTATTGATACAATTTTGCAAAAACATTTATCTCGCACAGGTAGGAAGTTTGACCCTGAACGATAATATTTCAATTATAGAATAAGCATCAACTGCTAAAACATTGGTCGTTGAGGTTTCCTCGCACATAAGGAATACAAAAATACCTTTATACCATATGTTGACCTGCTTAGTCTATGAAACAAGCTCACTTAATGACCGATTGAAGCTACAATTCTATCCTTTGTCTTAGAGTTGAACAAACCATTCAGGTAATAAATTATATCTTTGTTTCATTGATCTTAGTTTTGCTGTTTTTTTTTACTTTTAAAGTACTTATTTTGGTTTGTAATCTGAAAGTGAGGTGATTCGAAATTGGTAATAGCTTGCTTTATATGTGGCAACTAGGCTTATGGTTTGTTATGAATATAATTCAAAACTTCAAATTGAACTTTTCTAATAATTTAAAGAATATTGGTCCGACTTGATTGTGCTAATAGATTTCTAAGTTTAAATCCTACAATGTGTTAGCACGTATGTCACTTATGAGTTAGTAAAATCCAAAATTAAAAGTTTAGCAAATAAATAGAATCCTACGTAACAGATGCATGTTGTCTTGATCTATAACAACCTCTAATCTATGTTTTTTTATATGACTCATCAATTTGGAAGCAGTAGTGACCTGTTCTAAAGTATATTATCATTTCCAAGGTTTGTTTTTTGTTACATATTTATGTCTAGCATTTTCAATTTTTGGACTTTTAGGTGTAGAAAATGCATAAGGTCCCTTTTAAAACATGAATATGGTGTAAATTTACAGGTATTTAGAGGTTATAAAAACTGGTATTAAGTGTAACATCTTTATTCGGTGCATTTAATAGGAGAACTCAGATAAGATGGGAAATCTGTGATGCTACAATAATCAGTATTTCTTATTGGTACGTGGTTTCCATCTTTGGTTTTCTCTTTTTGTTTAGAAACATTGATTTGCATATTGTGATATTACACGTGATTGATTAGTGTTGTTGGAGAAAGATAGTCATTTGAACCCACATCCTCCGCTCCATGTTTCATTTACATGAGCAACTTTTCTTAATGTTTTAATGGTTATCCCCACTCTTCCATTCTATCATTTGAGCAGTTTTATATATTTGGGTTGTGTTATGTTGAAATATGGTGTCTTGGTATTTGTATCTTAATATGGTTATGGTGTAATGTTATCCTTTTTGTTCTTTTGTCTAGCTTCTTACTAAATGATAGAATTTTTTATAGAAAATTTAATTTAATGTTCTAAAAACACTCTGATCCTAAATCAAATATAGATTTTGTTTAGAGTTTAAAGAAACATAGTTGTGTCATTGATTCATTATCATACTCAAATGCTACTTGCCATAAGTGGCCTCTAGGTGGTAACTGTTACCTTTGACTAATTAAGACTGGTTTTGAAATATCTTTGTGATTAAAGAAATGGAGCTTCATGTTTATGACTTATCTTTGATTTCCCTTTTGGCTTTTGTCGAGTTTCTTAACAAGTTTTTGGATGAGGTGCAAGGATTTCAAACTTACTTATGTTTTGTTGGGGTTAACAATTAATATTTATGTAGATGTGTTGCATAACAAAATAGATACCGGCAATGAGATGCTGCTGGTGGAAGGTGTTGGTCGCGTGCTTATTCTTATGACGTCTTCCTTTTCATTTAATGTTATGTTCGTGTGGCAACGCGTGCGAGCATCCCATTAGTAGTTATATACACACAAAAAGCAATGACGGGATCAAAAAAAATTCAAACCCAGACAATGGTGCAATTCGAAGTAGTTTAAGAGTAGGAGTATGATATATTTGTCGTTAAAATAAAAATTGCCAAAGAAAAAGAAATTTATTATTCATTTCTCCTCGACCGTAAAGCTTGAAGCTTTTCGTGTTTTGGTCGTCTAGCGAGGTAGTTTATTGCTTCCAGGGTGTTAAAATTTTAAAAATTGGTCGTTATTATACCTTTGTACCAATCTATGGTTGTTTTATTTAACACGTGTAATTGGATACTTGATTTGAGTATGCTAATAAGTTTCATCATTAAATGCTTCACTCAATCTTGATAATAAAAGCATCTATTTTTAGTAAATTTAATTGGTTAAAGTTGACAAACGATACCCAACGGTGATATTAAAGTCATTTTATGCTTTTTTCAACATTATAGTTATCGATCTTGCGTTTTATTTGTCAAAGTTTTTTAATTTTGACAAAAAGACCGCCATGTTGGTGTAAATTGATCGCGACGTGAATGCGTGTGTGATTGGAAAGATCAGTGAGGGTGTTTGGTTTTGAAAGTTGATAGTTTTATACATAGAACGTTGTTTAAAAATACTATAAAAACATCATTTACAATGATATATATAACTCATGTGATAACTTATTATATTTTAGTGGTAAAATGAATACGTGCGTGATTGGAAAGATCAGTGAGGGTGTTTGGTTTTGAAAATTGATAGTTTTATACACAGAACGTTGTTTAAAAATACTATGAAAACATCATTTACAAAGATATATATAACTCATGTGATAATTTTATTATATTTTAGTGGTAAAAATATAATTTGGTTATAGATGGAAGAAAACAAGTTGATTAAATCACAGGTGTCGGTGTAAATTTTTAAAGAAAAATAAAAATAAAAATAATAAGTTTGTTAAAATGTATGGGTGTAGATGTAAAAATTTACAAAAAACACAAAAAGAATTTATGCATTAAGACTTGTACATTGCTTTAATAATTTGATGGTTGATGATTCTTAAATATAATTTAAAAAAATAATATTTAGTTAAATCATAAAAATAGAGAAGGAGGTGATGTTGAACCCCAGACATACATCTATGCAAATCGGGCCAAAGCCCCTTTGGAAGTTTATACATGTGACTTTAAGATACGGATAACCTTTACGTGTATTAAAAGTTTAAGTCTCATTTGGGACAAAAAAAAAAGTTTTAGGTTAAGTTAGAGGGTTTTATCACCTAAGTTGTGGTAGCCTAGTGTCTCAAAGTTTGTACTCAAGTACTGAAGATAATCGGATGACTATTGGCCGATCAATGATCTAGTTAACTGTTTAAAAAACATATCTGGATGTGATTATCTTCAAATCTAAAGTAAGTTCGATTTTACTCATTGATATTTGTTAAAAATAACAATTTTCCTCTAATATATTAAAAACATCAATATACCTTTAAATGTTTCATAAGTTGTTTCAATTTTAGTCTAAAAATTTCAGTTGTTTCAACTTTATTCAAAATAATAAATTTTTAGAGTGAAATTAAAACAATATATGAAACATTTAAAAATAAATTGACATTTTTAGTATTTTACAGAAATATTATTATTTTAATCAATACTTAAGAGGTAAAATTAAAATTAACTCAAAAGTTAAAATAAAACAATAGGATGGTAATTGCACTTGGTAAATATTGATTTTATAGTTTTATGCGTTTGATTTTCCAATATCAATTTAAGGTTCGCGCCCCCCGTAGGTCTCATATTTAGGGCTCTCTGGTGATTACAAATTTGAAAGCTGAATTGTTTGGCACACCTCAAGGAAAACAATCTTTCGACCTTGTAAGTGTTCATACATCAATCTTAATTTACTTTACACTAGTTATTGCATTTCATTATTGAGTTCGAATTCATATTCTTGTTCGATTCTGAAACCCTTTATGTCAATGCACTTGATTTCCCCAGTTTGATTTTATAACGAAGGCATCTGTTTTGTTGTTTCCATCCTCAACCTTCAAATGGAAACCCTATATAAACCTTAATCAAATCTGAATTAGGTATTTTGTTTTGATTATGTATATTGAATGCTAGAATCTTTTAAGCTTTCTAGCGAATTTAATCTTGGATTTTGTCTTGTTATATTTTATAATTTCATATTATTATTGAAAGGCAGGGGCCATGGATGGGAGCAATTTAGCTTCTGACCTAGTGATTGCAGAACTGATTAGCATGGGGTTTGAGATTTCAGAGGCCAGAAAAGCCTTAAAAGAAGTGGGTCCTTCTTTAAACAATGCAATTGATTTCATCTTGAATGGTTGCAAGAAAGTTTCAAGAAAAAGAGACTCATCTGGCACTGTAAAACAGCCAGTTAGGGGAATGAGACAATTGAGCATCATGGATCATCTGCAATCTAGCAAGAAGACGACCTCCTCGGTCTCAGTAGCACACTGCAATGAAGACTGGGAAGTTAGAGCTAATACGTTGCTGCAGCAGCACTTCGGTTATTCATCCTTAAAGAGATTCCAAAGGGAAGCCTTGGGAGCTTGGATGGCGCAAAAAGATTGTCTTATTCTTGCTGCAACTGGATCAGGGAAATCTTTATGTTTTCAAATTCCAGCATTATTAACTGGGAAGGTTGTGGTGGTGATTTCACCCTTGATAAGCTTGATGCATGACCAGTGCTTGAAACTTGCAAAACATGGTGTGTCTGCCTGTTTCCTTGGATCTGGGCAAATTGATCAAAGTGTCCAGCAGAAAGCAATGAGAGGGATGTATGAAATTATCTACGTGTGCCCTGAGACGATCTTGAGGTTTAACCATTTATTTTATTATTTTTGTGTATGGGATTGTGTTCTCAAATATTTCTGGTCTCTGCAGATTGATAAAACCACTTGAAAGCCTTGCAGAGAGTCGTGGAATTGCTTTATTTGCGATTGATGAAGCTCATTGTGTCTCCAAGTGGGTCATATTTTCGACCTGATTACAGGTTTGCATTTCTATCCTATTTTAGCTGTTGACTTTTTTCAGATAAACCTTTAAGGTTGATAAAATCACCTTGTGGATTTCAGGCGGTTGTCTGCACTGAGAGACAACTTCAATGTTAAAAAGTTGGCTTTCTTGAAGTTTGATATACCCATAATGGCATTGACCGCTACTGCCACCACTCGAGTTCGGGAAGATATTCTTAAATCATTGCATATATCAGAGGATCCAGTGATTGTTCTCACCTCCTTTTTCCGTCCAAATCTGCGGTTTTCAGTTATTTCATTTTATTCTAGGCCTTGTATGTTATGCTTATTATTTTGTTTTCAAATCCAACCAGGCAACCACCACTTGTACACTTTGCAGTAGGGTTGCAAATGAGTTTGAGTTAATTTTTTATTTTGTTTAACTATGTAAAATTAGCTTAAAATATATAACAAGTAATTTTAAGCTTTATAAGAACTCCACTTAATTTCTTACTAAGCTTTATGAGACCAGG
The DNA here is from genome assembly GCA_024085815.1 of Flaveria linearis. Lineage (NCBI taxonomy): Eukaryota > Viridiplantae > Streptophyta > Magnoliopsida > Asterales > Asteraceae > Flaveria > Flaveria linearis. Next base: position 68,370 of record JABSNV010000301.1, on the reverse strand, counting down.
TTAAATAGGTACTTATTGAAACTTAAATGTAACTGGCATGGCAAAACGAGTTATTACTTATTCGAGCTCACCCAGGTCGTACTATATATTGAGTTCTAGAGTTGAGTTTGCTTAATTGAGCATTTTGATCTTGAATTTTGAAGCTGATAAATAAATGTCTTGAATCCTAATATGGGTAAATGAGTCCTTTGGCTCTTTAGTTAGTAGTTTTGTATTTGGTTAGCAGTTAGTAGTCATATTTTTTTTCATTCTATAAAAGGGAGTTCAAGTGGCGTTGTGAATTAGAATACAAGAAACACAATGTCCAACCTGTTGAGTTCTTGACGTTCTGACAATGACAATTTGTTTCTGATTTAATTTATGCCATTTGCAGGTGAAGCATAGTAGAACATGTTCATCCTCATATGAGAGAGACTTCTGTGAGTTGATTGAAGCATACAACAACAATGAATACCGAAAGTACAGTATAAAGACTAATCTTCCACTGGAAAAAAATTCAGTTGGCACATCCGGTCAAGATGAAATATACAACTGGGAGGGAAGGACTTCTGAAAGTGAAGATGACGATGATGTAAGTTTGCCAAAGAGAAAACAATTGTCAGTTGAATATCTCGAAGATGAGAGTGACTTGTTGATGGATGTTGATGACTTTGATGGTAACTTTTTTTTTTTTTGCCTCTGCGAGATACCTTATCTTATCTGCCATAATGTTCTAGTGGAGATGCAAAACGAAGTCATATGACTGAACTATGTTTTCTATAAGTTGATCCGGCTTTCTTGACATGGGTTGATTTGAGTTATGTTATGTCATTAACGGGTCAAATCCAAATATGTAGCCTGAAAGGTAACGAGTGAAATGGGTCAAAGTGACTCAAAGTGTGTTTGTAATTCATACATCCTAATTGTGTTTTTGAAATTGGCTTGTTATCGTAATATTATAGTTCTAACTTCTAATTATCTTTATCACGCTACCAGTTTATTCAAAAGTTAAAAAAAAGGTGGAAAAAGTTGTTTTGGGTTAACTCAACCCAACTCGTTTCGTGATGTACTGAAAACTGACCTTTTGCCCAAACACCGACAAGCCATTTATATACAAAGCTGATCTCACATTTTTATTATTCTATTCTAGTTCTTGTGACACGTTTATGAAGGACTAATCTTGATATTAAAGAAAAATTAGGGTCGTTGTTTTGTTTGGTTTTTTCTAGAAGTTTGTCACAAGGAAAGAAAATAAAGAAGAGAAAAAAATTTTGGTAGATCATAGTTTCCTAAGTTCGTTTAACTTGTGTTCCAAGTTGTTTAGGTTATAAAGGTATTAAGAGTTTCATTGTAATTTGCATCTAGATTTTGGTTTTCAATAAAGAAAAGAGTTGGGTTGTTCCCAAATTTTTTGTGTTCTTCATTCAATTTTTTTGCCATCTGGCCAAAATATGCAAAATTCCTAATTTTTAATCTTAAATTCTTGTCATTTTATTCCAGTTTTTGCAAGCCTCCAAGGCATAGACTTGATTTTATAAAGCAGCCGTTTCATTTATATGAGAAATATTTTAATGAAAAGGGAAGGTTCCAAATCAAATATCGTTGTTGCCCAACATGATTCTTTGAATGTGATTTAACATCAATTGGTAGCCTCCTGTTATACCTTTTATTCTAAAGGCTGGTGTTTTAATCTATTGTCAAAACTCAAAACATACATTTTGCTTGTGATTACATTCATACATTGCATAAACCAACATTAATGCAGTTACCTGTGGAGAATTTGATGGGCGCTCTACCACAAAGGATTTGGATGTTTGTGAAGGGGGAACAGAAGAAGGGCTGACAATCATTTATGTCCCAACCAGGAAAGAAACGTTAAGCATTGCAAAGTATCTCTGTAGATGCGGTGTAAAAGCTGCTGCTTATCATGCGAAGGTGTATTATGCTATTCTTGTTTTATTAAAAAACAACATTTCCAAGCCACGCCATGTTTGACATGGATTACCTTAAATTTAAAATTTTGAAAGTTGAAGGGATCTTTTTCTAGCAAAAAAGGATGGGTTACCTGAAATAGACATTGGACAAATGTTGGTAACCCTTTTATGCAATTCTCTTATCATTATATTCATTATTGAGGCTGTTTCATGCCTGTTGTTGGATGAAAACCATTTATGTTTCTTAAAATTTCCCTCTTTCATATTCTTTTAACTATGTTTCATCTCCATGGAAGTGAGCCACGAATTCACATTCTTCTTGTGAAGCTCATTGTTTCATACATGTTCTTTTCTACTTATCATGACATAATTTTTCCTTCTCTTCACTTATCAGCTGCCCAAATCACAACTTAGGCAAGTGCACAAGGAATTTCATGAAAATGCATTGCAGGTATGGATCCATAACTTAATGTACAATATTATTTAGGTGTTGTAGGTTGGATTGTTCCATTCATTATTATTTGTATTTTACAAACTTTGAATCTCTTGAGAATACAATATACACACATTACATAAAGCTCATTGACACTATAGACTTTAAATAGTAGTAGGCTATATATAGATGTGACCAAATACATGTTTTTCCCATCACCTTAAATAAATAGTTTTCTTACAAGCACTTTATTTTTTTAAGTGTGAACTTCCACAAATTGTTATAGACTTGAAATAGCAGGAGGCTATATATAGATGTGACAAAATACATATTTTTCCCATCACCTCAAATAAATACTTAGTTTTCTTAAAAGCACTCTATTTTTTTAAGTGTGAACTTCCACAAATCGCTGTTAATAGTGCTATCAACAAATTTGTGAGTTTATTTTATAACCAAACATCTCCAAATAAGATTTTTAGGTGAATTTGGTAACAAAGAAAGAATTATTCTTTTTGAACCTTAATAAAAATATACACTTTTTAATGTGACAATGAGAGGCAATACTGGGTTTTCATTATGTTGCAATGCTAGTAGACGTTACATGCACAAACATACCAACTTTAGAAGCTACATTAAGAAATAGGCGTGGTAGGTTTATAGTAGCAATAGTATGCTTTTTCTTTAGTAATGTTATGACTTGTGATAGTTTTTCTCTCAGGTAAACATGTAATGGAAAACTTTTATCTCCTTGAGAGTTGAGACAACTGGCATGTTATTACTTCGTTGTAACATTTTTACCGGTGTCCATGAAACGTGATTGTATTAGAAAATTTTAATAAACTGTTTTTATGTTTGTTTGTTCATTACTTCATTTGAAGGGACTCTAAACTCTAAAGTCAATCACGTATCCATTATTTGTGTTCTGTAGGTTACTTCGTGTTTAGAAAAATATTATACATGCCATATTTTTTGTACACGCTACAAGTTTTTATATTAAGAGTTAGTTTTTCATCTTAAATATTCATAGCTTATGGTAGAGTAGAATATGGCTGTAGTTGTAGCTAGTCTAATAACTTCTCTCGCTGCTATCGTTCGTTGGGTAAGGCAAGGTATGCATTTTAAACTTGCAATATATTTGTTTGATACTTTTTGTGTTCACATATGAGTTTACATCCTATCCAATTCAAGTTTTGCTTGAAATTGTTTTCTTAGTTGAAACTTTATTTTATAAAACTTCTTATTCATTGCACATTACTTTTTGAACTAATTTTTTTTTTCAATTTATAGATGTTATAAACTTATAACATTAATAATCAATAATCTATAATTACTACTTAATCAATAAGATTTATTGTTTAACTATCTTATATATATATATACAAGGAGGCTAAGACAGAGGCGAAGAATGAGGAAGAACGCCCAGAGCTTATACGCTGTAACAATGAGGAAGAACGCTGTAACAAAGAATGAGGAAGAACGCCCAGAGCTTATACGCTGTAACTATCTTATATATATATCTTATATATATATACAAAGTTTTAGAGAGCTTATACGCTGTAACAATGAGGAAGAACGCCCAGAGCTAAAAGATAAATACAAGGAGGCTAAGAGAGAGGCGAAGAAATCGGTGTCAGAGGCAAAGAACGCGGCGTATGAGATGATGTATAAACGACTAGAGACGAAAGAAGGAGAGCATGACATGTTTAAGTTAGCCAAGGCAAGAGAAAGCAGAAGACAAGACTTGAGAATTGTGAAGTTTATAAAGGCTGCGGATGGAAAAGTTTTGGTGAACGACAAAGACATCAAGGGGAGATGGAAAACTTACTTCGATAACCTTTACAACATAAGGAACCCAAATCAACAAACTGAGATAGATAATACAACCCAAACAACACAACAAAACAAATGCTATTGTAGAAGCATCACAGTAGATGAAGTTACGAGACAAACAAACAAACAAACAAACATACCCAGTAAGTCCCACTCAAGAGCAGGGTCTGGGAGGGGTAGGTGGCGGCGAGTCTTTCCTCTATCTTGGGAGATAGAGAGACTGCTTCTGAAGAGACCCCCGAGCTATGAAGAAATGGGAAGGGCTAAGCGGTGGGGCCAGACAACATACCGATTGAAGTGTGGAAATGCCTGGGAGATGAGGGGCTCCAATGGCTAACAGATTTATTCAACACTATTTTTACGACATGGAAGATGCCGGATCAGTGGAGAACCAGTGTCATAGTCCCCATATATAAGAAAAAAGGAGATGTTCAAAGTTGCAAAACTACAGGGGAATAAAGCTATTGAGTCACACGATGAAATTATGGGAAAGAGTTATTGACACGAGAATTAGACGGGAAACTCAGATAGCGTCAAACCAATTTGGATTTATGCCAGGACGCTCTACAACAGAAGCCATACACGCCATAAGGAGGATAATGGAGAAATACAGAGAAAAGAAAAGGGATCTCCATATGGTATTCATCGACCTAGAAAAGGCCTATGACAGTATTCCGCGTCAACTAATTTGGGAAAGTCTACGACTTAGAAGGGTACTAGAGAGGTATATCAAAATAATCAAGGATGTGTGATGGGGCAAAAACGTGTGTGCGAGCCCGATCGGAGACACAGCCTCATTCACAGTGGAAGTGGGACTCCACCAAGGATCGGCACTGAGCCCATTTCTCTTCACAGTAGTGTTGGATGAGATGACCAAGTCTATACAGCAGCCAGTTCCGTGGTGCATGCTCTTTGCGGATGATACTGTCTTAATATCGGAATCTAAAATGGTGCTTAACGACAGGCTAGAACAGTGGAGAGCAGCACTAGAGCGCAAAGGTTTAAGGATAAATCGCTCTAAGACAGAATACATGCATTGTAACTTTAGTGGTGAGGCGGAAGAGGACACTCAAATTAGTATTCAGGGTATGGCGGTCCCACAAACGTCTAGGTTCAAATACCTGGGCTCGTACCTGCAGGAGGACGGAGAGATACACAGCGATGTAGCGCACCGTGTTCAAGCAGGATGGTGCAAGTGGAGAGCAGCATCAGGGATCCTATGTGATAAGAGGTTTCCAGCAAAACTAAAGGGAAAACTATACCGAGTGGCAGTACGCCCAGCTATGTTATATGGAACAGACTGCTGGGCCATAAAGAAGTCGCACGAGAAACAAATAGAGGTAGCGGAAATGCGAATGCTGAGGTGGATGTGTGGTCACACAAGACTGGATCGGATAAGAAACGAAGTGTTTCGACAGAAGCTAGAAGTGGCTTGTATCGCAGATAAAAATACGAGAGGGAAGATTAAGATGGTTTGGGCATGTCAAGAGGAGACCAATGGCGGCACCAGTTAGAGCAGTAGAGAACATCATCTTAGAGGGTAGGAGGAGTAGAGGAAGACCTAGGTTGACTTGGGATGAGGTAATTAGGCGAGATATGATACATTTGCACCTCTCTGAGCACATGATCGAGGATAGGAGTGAGTGGAGGCGTAGAATTAAATTAAGGACTTTTAGTGGGACCTATAGGCAGGAAGGATATTTGAAGTCTTGTTGCGGGGCCTGATGTGTACGTAGTCCATATCTGCCCTTTACCGGTGATTCTACCTGCTCCTCTGATATATGCTTTTTCTTTCTCTAATTCTTTAGCTGTTATATATTTGTATACTGTATGCTATGTGTTGTATGATTTATTTTATGATGTCTTGCTATCGTTATGGCTTTTGCTATCGAGTCGGGGGTCTCTTTGGAAGCGGTTCTCTCTACCTAACAAGATAGAGGAAAGACTCGCCTACACCTACCCTCCCCAGACCCTGCTCTTGAGTGGGATATACTGGTTTGTTTGTTTGTTTGTTTGTTTATCTTATATATATATTTAATCTTCTTATCGCCTTAGCAGAGACATATTTGTAGGTTTTTTTTAATCCACGTGCCCTATTATAGCGAAGCGCGTGCTTTACCTTGCACCTCGTGCCTCACTCCTTAAAAATGGCACGGTTGAATCATTAAGTTCCGGCATCATCAATCATCATAAATATTAGCCTGACTTTTTTAGCAATTATATGTAATATTATAATAGTGTGACAATCAAATAGGTAGTTATTGGCGCCCCAATATATAAAGGTGTGTCGGTCATCGTCAATAGCGACTATAGTGACCGCTATAGCGCGCTACGTAGCGTATAGATATGTTCCTACTATTTGTGTCTTGTGACCAAATAGCGACCTATAACAATTTTTTTTGTTTATTTTTTTAAAATATAAAATCGACCCAAATACAATATTTAGCTATTTTCCTTAAATTTTCTATTGCTTTATCGCTATACATGTTAGTTTAATGAACGTCAAACATTTCTTAAATTTTCTACTACCTTATCGCTAAACACAAAATAGCGGGTGCTATTTTCCACTATCGCTATGTAGCATATAGGTGGCTTGTTGCTGTTTACCGTTATTCGCTATTGACAACTATGCCGCGGTTCACGCTCTATAAATAGCAAACACGTGCCTCATTTGAATGTTTATGCATAAGTCTCGTTCATGCACTTTTTCTCTATTATGCATAGTTGATTTGGCTGCACATTATGAATTATAACACACACTGATCCTAATTGTTATTCACCATGGGCCACCACGCCAATTGAAATTCATATTTCACTCCTTATGTGTTTTTGAAGAGAATGTTTATTATGTGGATTAGCCACTGTGTTTTATTTTTGAGGTGCCCTTTTGAATTCCTAGATTTTGTTTTGTTTCCCAGTTTTGTATAATTATTGTAAGATGGTAAAATACTGAATGAATTATTATTGATGTTAGGTTACATTATATAGAGTTTATAATGAAACCCTAAAAACCTAAATAGGCCAGTGGGCTTTACCATAATAATAATTCTTACCAAACTAATAATAATATTGTCTAATACTCCCCCGCAGTCATAGCGAAAGTAACCTGACGCTATGACAATAATAAGTTTTAAGTTTTTAGGAAACAAAAAAACATAAAACAATAATAATAAGATAAATATGTTTCGATCGACTTGACTATCCAAACTATTGCCAACAAACAATATTGTGCTTGATGTTGTCATCCACATTTGGTTGCTTATGCTATCCATAGTTTGCTTGATACTTCATGGTTATTGATTCTTGGAATAATATGTTGAGATTTAGCGACTGTAGTCGTTGGTGATGTCTCAAGGCTAGCAAGCAGCACCTATAGGATCCGTAGATCAAGAGATGACATAAGTAGATAAAAAAAAGGAAAAAAAAAAGAAAGCAAGACTGTGACCGTAGTCAGGTGGCGGTGTCTTGGATACGTAGATCAGAGATAAGATCCGTAGATCTAAAGAATAGAATATTTAATCAAACCGTAGTTTGAGATCGGGTGGCCATGGACCGTGGTCCTTGATGCGGCTAAAACACCGATAAACGAAAAAAATAAAAAGAATAAAGAAAATATAGTGACCGCTGCAAATTGAGAGCCATAATCCAGAAAACAACCAAAAGAATGAATTTGAACAACCAAGAGAATGGATATGGGTAATAGGTTTGAATCCTCAACCGATAACAAAGTTTTATTCAACATAAACTAGAAAATAAATAAGAAACGAAACAGAAAAATAAAGGTGGGAAGGGCGGCGGCGGCGGCACACCGCCCTGTCTAGGGTTTGAACCCGGTGGCGACGGCTAGGGTTTGTATGTTTTTGTGGTGGTGCAGCGGGAGAGAAGGTAACCAGAACCCTAAGGCTCTGATACCATGTAAGATGGTAAATACTGAATGAATTATTATTGATAGGTAGTTAGTTACATTATATAGAGTTTACAATGAAACCCTAAAAACCTAAACAGGCCCGTGGGCTTTACCCTAATATAATTCTTACCAAACCCTAATAATAATATTGTCTAATATTTATAATTGATTTTCTTTAGGACACACTTCTTTAAATGCATTCTTCCTTGATAAGTGATAACAGACCACATAACACCATCCTTCATGGCTGATGTGCAAATTCACCTACTCCCTTATATATAGTTTTGTAATCTTGTGTACTTGTTACTTTAGCTCATTTTTTGTTTGCTTGAGGATCTCAATTATATACATAATTTGTAGCTCAAGTTAGAAGAAATTTGCTTAATATATCACAGCAACTTCACAATGAACATTACGTCAATATGCTTAGCAAACGAGTAAACGACAATTTTTTTTAAAAATCAGTTCACTTCCATGACTTTTGTCTGTACATTTATGTCTTCCAGGTGGTTGTTGCGACAATTGCTTTTGGTATGGGTATTGACAAGTTAAATGTTCGAAGGATCATTCACTATGGTTGGCCACAGGTATAGAATATGTTCATGAAACTGATTTACTCTAATTTACTTATTAGAGGTAAACAAATAACAAATAAACATACCTAGTAGATCCCTCTAAAAAGCAGGGTCTAGGAGGGGTAGGTGGTGGCGAGTCTTTCTCTTGAGAGATAAAGAGACCGCTTCCAAGAGACCCCCGACTCGAAAACGATAGCAATCAAATGTATCAATTTACTTATCAGAGGTATCAATTTTTAACGCATTATACGAAAATGAGTCAATTCTGGTTTGTGTCTTGCTGCTAATGGAACAAATGGGTAAACTATTTAAACAAGGAACAAACAACTTTTTGGGCTGTCGGCCGGAACCACACATGAAATTTCCTTTTCTGACTCATTAATCAACCCGCTATATGCATAATCCACCTGTAGTCTCGAATCAAAATATTAACTAGTTTTCTTATACTATAATATACTCCTAACTTTCTGCTATATGCATAATCCACTTTTCTAGCTTTGAATTTTGCAAATATAACATACAAGAAATAATTGGTATCGAAGTGTGCATCAACTTCTGATGGCTATTTCTGTGTTCAGAGTTTGGAAGCATATTACCAAGAAGCAGGTAGAGCTGGAAGGGACGGAAAATTGGCAGATTGCGGTTAGGGTTTATCTGTCATGTGTTTAATAGAGGTGGGAACATGGGTGGGTTGGTTACAGGTTAAAACAGGTTGGTGTGATGTCGAAACTTTGTCTATTGACAATTAATCTGTTAAAATATAATTATAATACGCATATATGCACCACATATATGTATAATTGCATATATAACTTTTATAATATAAATATTTAGGAGGCCTGAGGCCATATGCAAACATATATTGGTCTTCGTGCTTCAATGAAACTATCAATTACTGTCTCCAAAGCTAACCTTTGATTATAATCACTACATTTAGGCCAATAGTATTACTGTTATAAACTGACAAAACTAGTATATTTGCTGATGTAGCATGCCATCTGTCATGTAACTAACCATTATTAAGATTTTCTCACTCTACTTTGATCATCATGGTTTATTTATAGGTGTTTGATAGTTGCACTTGGTTATCTTCACAAAAGTTAAATCATTTTTAAATTGTGCTTAATTTTCAACTACCCGTTATAATTTGTGACAACGTCAAATTTAAGCAGTCCTTCATGACAACTTTTATCATAACAGATTTTAAAAATGACTTCTATGATAGTTTTGTAAAATGTGAGTATTGGAGATTGATAAAACAATACTTTTCATGTGAAGAAAGAAAGGACTTAATTAATATCGCAGACTGTGAAAAAGATTGACCTTTCAAATAGACACATGTGATTCAAACTTTTCTCTGCATCAGAAGTTATTAATGTTCTTTTCCATCATTGTTTTTTAATATTGTAGTTTCTATTGCAACCTGTAGCTCATCATTCCATTTTGCTGGAAATATTAACGTAATTTGGAATAATAAGCATGATTGGTTGAATTCAACTAACTGATGCTTAATTGCTGATTTCCTGAACCATTTGGTTAATGCATACTTAATTTTCTGTTATACGTTTAATAGTTTTATATGCAAATTTATCAAGAATGCCATCGCTTCTTCCAAGCCGCAGAAGTGAAGAACAAACTAGACAAGCATATAAGATGTTATCTGATTGCTTCAGGTTTTAAATTTAATTATCCTTGCAAGGTTTTAATTCGTTAAAATCCATTGACATTGTATTTCAGCTTTTTGTTTTATGCTTGCAGATATGCTGTTCGTACTTCTAGATGTCGAGCTCAAATGCTAGTACAATATTTGGGGAGGATTTTAGCGATGATGGTTGTCAGTTGTATGTCAGATTCTTTCTCTTCCAAGCTTTGCTAATCCTGGCACCTATGTTTTTATTTTTAAGAATATTGATACATGGCATCGTCTTAAATATGGAGCAAGGTTCATTTCTTGGATGTTGCCTGTTCAGTGCTTGTGATTTAATGAATTGAAATGTTCTTGTTTACGTATCTGATGTTTGCATTTGTTTTGACACCTTGTCGATGTGCATGAACTGAGAAGGGTGTAATCACAATATAAGTAGTGAAATTAAGTAATGAAAGAAAAGAAAAGATGGACACGTATTTAAAGGTTATTAAATGTGCTTCTATTTGAGTTCCACTTCATTTAATATATACATGTTTACAAATTATTTATGGTATGTTGTATGATTAACAGATGTAATACACAAACATATGGCCAACTAAATATTTGGATTTCATGTTGCCATATTTTTGTATAAAGTTCTATATCATTTATCTTTTCTTAGTTTAGTATCATAATAATATCTTAGTGGTATTTGTTAGGTGTGATGTTTGTGTTAAGGGCCTCCTAAGATGCAAAATCTGAAGGTTGAAGCTCGAATTCTTATGCAGATGATGGTTGCTCATTATGTGAGTATCGTACTACCAGTGTTAAGTTTATCTTTTTTCAATGTCTTTCTCCTATTCAATATAAGCAAAGCATATATATAGAGTACAATGGTGGGCCATGAGTCAGTATAATACAAAAACCCTAGTTTACATACCTAATATTCTAACAAGGTGGGGACTCAAAATCCTCTACCGCCCTACCTCTTATTTAAAGGTGATGAGAACAAACCAGCTGCTCTAGATTGGTTTGCTGCAATAGTCTGTAGACATTATTTATAAAAATACTATGGCTGGTTGCTCACCAGCCATAGAAATTAATAGCAATGGTAATGTAACCATAATTTTACACTCTTCACATCAGACATGCCCAACTTGTTACATATGTTGTTAATGTGTGAAACTTGAGGTTGGTTTGCCTAGACATTGAACCTTAAAGTCTTTTTCTTATTTAACAATATGCAAGAGTGAATGGTGGACAATGAGCCAATATAATACATCCACCCTAGTGAACATTCATAAAATTACTTAAATAACCATGTTTTTTATTTATTTTTATTTTACAATTTATCATTTTCCTTTTTGTTATGTCATATGGGGCTAGTTAACTTTGTGCACTATAATGCTTTATGAAAAGCGATCATGAAGAAATGTATATTGTCAACCAAGATCATAGAATGAATCGCTTAAACCAGAATCATTGCCTGTTTATCTTATACATCCTAAATTTGGATTTATGGTTTTATAACTAATAATACAAATGTTAACATCCAGGAAAAAAGAAACAATGTGGAGGACTATTACGACAATGATAACTATAATAATAAGATACGCATGGAGAAGCCAAATGTCAAGATGTTCGTTTGTAGAATTCAGGAACAGGTAATATAAATAGAAACTTGATTTGTCATTTATTTATTTTCTTAAGCTGTGTGAGACTGTGCAAATATATTAATATTTTATTTTTGGAATTGTTATAATAATGTTAATTGATTGTTGTGGGGATTGGATACTATTTAAATTTCCTCGGTTCTTGAAAGGACTTTGCATTCTTCCTAATACTAATTAAGTAGACTATTATATGATCTTTTCCTAGGAGGTTAAGGGGATGTTTCTCCATAAGACGGTTAACTTGACAGTTTTTTTTTTGTTTCTCCAAAAACCTTAATCATAGTATGTGATGGTAAAAGAGATTATTGAGATTTATAACATGGTACAGTCTTCCAGTTGTATAAATAGACAAAATATGAAATACTAAACCTAATGGGCTAAGCTAATGAGCCTAATATAATAAAGGCTAACCCTAGTACATTCCAACACTTCCCCTCAAGTTGGGAGTGTATATGTTAAACGCTCCAAGCTTGCTACATATATGTTCATCATAAGCACCATGAAGGGAGGAGGTGTCATCTTCCTTGTATGACTCTCGATGTGAAAATTTAAGAATATGAACAAAATGGTGAAGTTTCATATGGTATTAAACCCCTAGACTCAGTTCTTTTGCATCAAGTATAGAAGGAAAACTCCAATGTGGCATTAAATTAGAAAGATTATCAAATAATAGATTTAAGCCTAATGGGCCCAGCCTATTGACGCTTAATCTAAAACATTTCAACAAAGTACTTGGCTATTTAATTCTTTGATCAATATAGTAAATAAGACTGAAACAACTACCTTTTGCACCAACTTTACTGGTAATAACTATATTGTTGTTTATGTGGTTTTGTAGGCACAGAATCAACAACTTGCTAGCACTGATCTCTTATGGTGGCGAGGTCTCGTACGTATCTTGGAAGATAAAGGATATCTTAGAGAGGGAGATGAGAAGGTAATATACTGACATACATGTATACGTACATTTACTCTAAGTTACATGATTTAGTTGATGTTATTATGATGATGTCTGCTGATAGTCTTTTATGCTCGAACTATTACTTTCTTCTCACTCTTATAGACTGTAGTTGTTGCAACTTTTACTCATTTTTCTGAAAGTACTTTGTATGCTATGTCCAAAGGCCAGATGGGAAATTTGTAAACCTTAGCTAAAATATTAATAGTGAGTCAATTGGAAGTCGTCCAAGTGTTTATAAATGCTTTAAACCTCCTAGTTTACTTTAATAAAAAAATAGATTATTAATTTATATTTTACTTTATAATCTTATTTAGCACATTGGTTGTGTATGGGCTGGATGAAAATAGACAAGTGTTGATGTATCGGACCAAGTATTAAAGTTTACTTCTTTTGACTCTGCTAATGTAAATAGTTTAGAGTATGTTAATGTAAATAGTTTAGCCTGTTAGTTTAGCCCATGGGCCTTGATGGGCCGTAGATTAGGGTTTCATCCTCTTTATATTGAGGTGTCTCCACTTTGTAATATCATCCAGTAATAACAATCAGTATTAGTTTCATTACATGGTATCAGAGCCACAAGGCTCTCGGTACGACTTTCGGTCAAGAACCTGTCTCTGACTCAGCTCCTGTTTCTGATTTCCGGTCAAGAACCGGCTGCCCTCACCAAAATCTTTTTTCGAGCAACAATTACAACTCACCACTGCCACCATTAGACTCGCCACCCCCCGATCTGAAAACCCTGAGAAGCCGCCGCCCGTCCGCCGTCTCACGCGCCCTCACGCGCCACCTCCCCCTCCGCCCAGTTTCCCACGCGCCGGCGAGTGGCGGCGCGTGGCCTGGTCTCCGGCGACACTGTTTACACCGGAACGCTCGTAATTCAATTTCCAATCGATCTATAAGGTCAATTTCCTGCTTCGTCACCTTTCTCGTTTCTGCTCCAGGTATACACGCGTTTTTTTCAGATCTGCTCGGATTTAATCAATGGCTGAAGAATCTGTGAAAGAAACCAAAACCGAGTCCACTCCTACAAGTCAGATTGCTCCAGGTATCATCAATTACAACTCTGTTTTACGTATACCTGTGAAACTCGACTCCAAAAATTGGAGTTCATGGAGTCTATTTGTCGAGAAAGGACTTGCTAGTCTTGACAAGGAAGACCACTTGACAACAACCCCTCCACATCCGATTACCCGTGAATGGCGCATCGATGATAGTAGTATTCAGATGGCGTTATGGAATGCTATGGAACCACAAATACTTACTATAGCTCAGAACTTCCCCACTGTGAAAGAAATGTGGGATCATTTGTCCTCATCCTTTTCGGCCAAAGAATCTCTGTCACATGCATTCTCTGTGGTTCAGGCATATAGTAGAGCAGAACAAGGTGATTCGTCTTTACTGACTATTTCACTCGGTTTTCAAAACTCAGAGATGAACTCCGTGTGTTGTACCCTCCGACCACTGATTTGAAGCTTCAGGAGGAGCGCAACAACAAAATGGATATTATGAGTTTTTGCTGGCATATCACCAAAGTTCTCTAGTGCTCGACCTTTATTGTTGAGCAACTCCACTGCCACCTCCTCCGTTGCTTCCATTTACCATTTGCTTCGAGATGTACGGTTCAGGGACTACTACTGGAACCACCAACACATCAGCTATGTATACGAGTGCACCTGTTAGCAAAAACACTGGTCGAGGCAATCAGCCAGCTCCAAGAAAAGGTGTTGTCGAGCAATGGTATCACTTGTCACTATTGTCACAGGATGGACACACCAGTACAACTGCCCGAATCGTCCACCTGGGTCTCTTCCACCTCCTCGACCCAAAGCAAGGTTAGCTCCTCTGATGATGCCCCAGATCATGCCAGTCCGGCTACCCCGACAGTCAGTCTCAGTCAGGAGGAGTATAATAATTTCAGCAGTTATTGAACCTTCGCTCCACGCTCCTAGTCCACCAAGCCAATTCAGCTCATTCAGGTACGTTCTCTAGCCTTATTCATCTTGGATTGTTGACACTGGGGCACTCATCACATACTGGGAATCAAGGTATATTATCCAACCTAAAGCATACCTCTCACCCTCCTGTTCGAATTGCTGATGGATCCTCATGCCCTGTTCAAGGCATTGGATCCATTAGTAACTCGAAGAACCTGACCCTTTCCTTTGTATTGTTTGTACCCGAGTTTCCCGATAACCTTTGTTCCGTAAGCCAACTTACCAAACAAAAACAATTGCCTTGCCAAATTTTACCCTACTCATTGTTTTTTCCAGAACTAGGACGAACCGTCTGATTGGCACAGGTATTGAATCAGAGGCCTATACCGTCTGTCCTTATCGTCACAACCTTCAGCAAACGTTTGTGACTCAAACATCAGGGAAGTCCACTGCCGTTGGGTCATCCCTCTACAACGGTTCTGAGGCAAATGAGACCGATCTATCTGTTTCTGTTGATTTTCATTGTGAGTCGTGTCAGCTAGGTAAACACACCCGCTCCCTATCCCCCTAGAGTGTCTAGTCGAGTCTGTAATCCATTTGAACTTTTGCATTCGGATATTGGGGACCTTTCCCCTGTTAAAACTTCTCTTGGTTTTGAATATTTTGTTACTTTTATCGATGATTATTCTCGTACTACCTGGGTCTATTTATTGAAATCTCTTAGTGAACTAAATTTCATCTTTCGAGAATTCCATGCGTATGTGCAAAATCAGTTTAACACATCCATTAGAACCATACGTACTGATAATGCAAAAGAATACATGTTTGCAGATTTATCATCATATCTAAAAACACATGGTATTGTTCACGAGACATCTTGCGTATAACCTCTCAACAAAGGCATCGCAGAACGCAAGAACCGTCACTTGTTGGATGTTACCCGCACCCTTATGATTGATTCTCATTACCTCATCGCTTTTGGGGGGATGCGGTCCTGACTGCTGCTTATTTGGATTAATCGCATGCCCTCCTCAGTTCTCAATGGGAAACCCATTTTTCTATTTTGTTTCCTACACAAAACCCTTTTCCTCTTCAACCTAAAATCTTTGGTTGTGTTGCCTATGTTCACGATCATCGTCCAACCAACTACCAAACTTGATGCTCGTATCCTCCGTTTGTTTTCTTGGTTACTCTCGAGTCCAGAAAGGGTATCGGTGCTACAGCCCTTCTTTTCGTCGATATTTTACTAGTGCCGATGTTACTTTTCATGAGTCCTGTCCTTCTTCATTGAGTCCCCCGATTGTCTTGATGATTATTTCCCGATTCCGATCCTGATCCTGACATGTCTGCGTCACCAACCGTCCCTACCATTCCTATCCCCCCAGTGTCATCTGCTCCTCCGTCTCTGATGCTACACATTCAGACCCTGTCTCAATTGACCTGCCAGCAGAGGCTCCTCCTCTGATATTCACGTATACCAGACGACATAAGGATAAGACAACGACCCCCTGATTTACCCCCTGACCATGATTCTGGTCCGTCCTCGGTTCCTGATCCCGTTGCTACATCTAATTCTCCCTCACCGGATACTTCACATGGTACCCCTGATACACCCGTTTATGACCCACCTGGTGCACCGTATCCTGATATACCCATTGCCTTCCGAAAGGAACCCAGACATCACACCCTTTACCCTATTCAGGATTATGTCTCCTATGCATACCTGTCCCCCGAATGTCATGCCTATATACTGCCCTTGACTCATACCCGATTCCCAAGATGTGATGACCGCCGCCTTGCTCCCCAGGACGGAGAAAGGCTATGGAAGAAGAGATTGGTGCTCTTCGGTCCAATCACACGTGGGATCTGCAACCAATTCCCCCCGGGAAGCGCCTCGTTGGTTGTCGTTGGCTGTTCACAGTGAAACCAAACCCAGATGGACCTGTGCCTTGCTTGAGGCTCGTTTAGTTGCTAAAGGTTATTCTCAGGCTTACGGTATTGACTACGATGAGACCTTCTCTCCTGTTGCCAAAATGCCGTCGGTACGTATTTCTATTGCTCTGCCATTAATCACTGGCCGCTCCATCAACTTGATGTCAAGAATGCATTTCTTCATGGCATTCTTGAGGAGGAGGTATATATGGAGCAGCCACCTGGGTACATTGTTGAGGAGGAGGCTTCAAAGGTATGTAGATTACGTCGCTCATTGTATGGTCTTAAGCAATCCCCCCCGAGCATGGTTTGGACGATTTTCTGATGTTATGAGAGAATTTGGGATGACTCGTAGTGCCTATGATCATTCTGTGTTCTTTAGGCATCACCAGGGCCGAAGGATTATTCTGGTTGTCTATGTGGATGATATAATAATCACAGGGGATGATGAAGTTGGGATCACAAATCTCAAGCAGTTTCTTCGTCGTTCACAGTTTCAGATTAAGGATCTTGGCCGACTCCGGTACTTTCTTGGTATAAAAGTATCTCGTTCATCACAGGGAATTCTCCTATCACAACGAAAGTATGTTCTTGATATTTATCTGAATGCGGTCTATTAGGCTGCAAACCAGTAGATAGCCCAATGCTCACTACCGGAAAGCTGCTTCTAGAAGATGGGAGCCCAATGAAGGATCCTGAGCAATACAGACGTCTAGTTGGGAAACTTACTATTTGACTATCACTCGTCCGACATCTCCTTTGCGGTTAGTGTTTTAAGTCAGTTCATGGCCGCCCCATACACAGGACATTGGGATGCTGCTCTACGGGTATTACGGTATCTTAAAACCGCTCCAGGGTTGGGGATTTTGTACTCTGATCAAGGGCACTGTCGTGTAGGCGCCTTTACAGAAGGAGATGGTAGAGTATCAGGCTTTTCGGATGCCGACTGGGCAGGTTGCCCTATTTCACGGCGATCTACAACTGGATATTGTGTGTTTGTTGGAGGAATCTGGTGTCTTGGAAAAGCAAGAAACAACACACAGTATCACGATCCAGTGCTGAATCTGAGTACAGAGCGATGGCAGATGTTACATCGGAGATGATTTGGGTCCGTCGTCTTCTCAGAGAACTTGGGGTTATTTCAAATAACCTGATGAGGCTATATTGTGATAATCAATCTGCTATTCACATAGCCAAGAACCAAGTATTTCATGAGAGAACTAAACATATAGAAGTTGATTGCCATCTATCAGGGACCGGGTAGTTGGTACGAAGGTTGAAGAGGCATCCATTCACCAATCCATGTTAAGTCAGAGTTTTAACTCGCTGATATCTTCACAAAGCCACTCCGGAAGACTCAAATAGTTTTATATGTAACAAGTTGGGCATGATTAACATCTATGCATCAACTTGAGGAGTGTTAATGTAAATAGTTTAGAGTATGTTAATGTAAATAGTTTAGAGTATGTTAATGTAAATAGTTTAGCCTGTTAGTTTAGCCCATGGGCCTTGATGGGCCGTAGATTAGGGTTTCATCCTCTTTATATTGAGGTGTCTCCACTTTGTAATATCATCCAGTAATAACAATCAGTATCAGTTTCATTACAGACTCGTTAGTCGTTACCTAACCTTCTAGTTTTGCTATTTCTACCAATTTGTAGTACATGATTGTTCCATATAGACAAACACCTGAGCACTTGGTGATACTTTAGCTTGGTCTCATGGTTCTGTGTAATGGTGTTCTTCCTTGAATTAGGTTGAATTCTTAGATCTAGATGTTGATCGCTGTACTAACATTATGTGACATCCAATGAAGGATGATATACATTTATACTATTATGAAGGGGGTGAACCGGTGAATGATGCTAGATGGTGAAGGGAGAGGGGTACCGAGTTGAAAAAGAGGCAGAGTAAGCCTTCAGATGGAGGAGCAGCTCCGATGAGAACCACAAGAAATGGAAGTGGAGCACTTGAAGGTCACAAGGAATGGCACACTTATGGTGGCCCCCAACAAACAATACACGGTCTAGCTGGTATTATTGAAGGGACCTACACCATTACAGACTCTAGTTACTTGCATGCCTATATAATTGATCATCTAGGGTAGTATTTTACATCCTAGAACTTCAACACGCTCACACCCATACCGAGGCTGGACTGCTGGAAGGAGTGAACTGCTTGTCCTGCTCATACCGAATAATTTTTTTGGGTTGGGTTGTTTCCTAGTACCTTCGTGCCGAATCACCTTCCAACCCACTCTAATATTTTACTCTTTGTTGCTTTTCCAGTCCGTCACGAAGATGCCGCTGATTCTTCCTCTCCATGAAGCATCTTCATCTCTCTCCGCCACCTCACTATCCACCTCAGCTGCTTCTATCCCATCTTGCTACCATATTGAAGGCATACCCACCTACATACATCTTTTGGTTTCCATCATCATTTGATTTGATCATCCATGCTTCACCCCATGGAGTTACCAACATTGCTTCTCTTGTTTTAGGCCACTACAGCCTACGCCAATCCAAGTGTTATAGTTTATGTAACATCAGTTGCTATGTCTGGTGGGACTGACAATACTTGATGTTAGTCCACTGGAAATGATAAATGAAACTTGTAATCAGCAACATACAAATGCTTGAACTGAGGAAGGCGATGCAATGATTAAGGGTAGAAATGATCTCTGTACGAAGAAGAGAACGAGTCATATATGGAATGAATGATGCTCCAAGCTAGTGAGCAAGTATAGTTCAGAGGAAATTGTAATATCAGGATACAACATGGGGATGAGACATTGCCCGATGAGATAGTGCCAACTGTATAATGATTTCCATAATCACCACGGTCCACATAGGAGAGTTTGAACCCGATGAACCCATGCATCAGGTCGAAGTAGGGGCCCATTAACCAAAAAGGAGAGAGAGGTAGAGATTGGGAGTAATATCAACAGCATCACATATAAATTGGATTGTTTTGGTTATATCTTATTACTGATGGGTCAAAGAAGTTATGCTAAAGATCAACTAAAATGGGTTAAACAGGTCAAAAGTGTATGTTTAAACTCATACATGAATCCTAAACTGGTTTAATAAAAAATTTTGGGATTTATTTTTGAGCATCTTTTATTGTGTAGTGATTGTTGATATCTTAGTTAGTTACCCTAATTATATTCTTTTTAACTGCATTTTTACAGGCTCATGTTCAGATAAAATATCCAGAACCAACCAAACTTGGGTTGGAGTTTGTATTTGCTGAAACCAAGATGGAGCAATCGTTTGATGTTTGGCCTGAAGCAGATATGTTGCTCGCCCAAAGCAGGCCCAATCTTATCCGTCTTTTGTGGAATGGGGAAAAGGCTGGGCTGATCCTGAGATCCGTAAGCAGCGGTTATCAAGAATCGACCATGGAAAAAGCCACGCCGAACAAACAAGCAAACAGTTCGCGGGAGGTTAGCTGCTAAGCTTTCGAAATAAAAATAATATAATGGGTCTTTTATTTTATGATCAGACAAATATGTAAAAATATGTTTTCTATCCTTTGTCATTCAACAGAAAGTTTATCTTTTAGAATCAGAGTAACAGGTATATCTTTGGCTAACATACCACTGTATTCATTAACTGAGCTGATCACAACTTTAGGCCATTTAAGGTTCTTTGTTGGCCCATTCTCTCCTGAATCTAGGTTAGATTAACCAAGTTTCCATCTAACTAGATGGTGATTCGAGTATTGTGATGCGATCTGTGATTGTAATTGTTGAGAATGGTAACAAGGAAAGTAGTGATGGAGACTGAAGTGGTCAATCATGTGATCTAGCAACTAGAACTGAGAAATGGAGAATGGTTCTTGAGGATTACTAGTGAACACATAGTAATAGAGAGTATGGGAGAAGAGAGAACTTGTTATTTATTTTCTGCACACATTACATCTTTGCAGTTCTATTTATACTGCTATTGTTTTAACGAAGTTGACTAGTATTGACTTTAACCAATTGTAACTAACACTCTTAACAGTTCCACAAATATTAGTACATATCAGTACCTTCTCTTTAAAAGATCCTCGACCCCAAGGATCAAACGAGGAAAAAGTAATAATGTAGCAATGATTTTTTTTAATTTTTAGTTTTTATTTTATTAAGGTGGCCTTCCATTTCCATTTCTCTAATCATATTTTTATTTATTCCTTTTTGTACTTGAATCCTCTTTTGCCCAACAAATAAGCAAGATTCTGCTCTACAATTGTTGCAATTTTCATGTTTGGTTTGACTTTGAAAAAAGTCAACCGAATTACTATTGGTAATCATGTGTTGAGCTTGTTACTTTGTAACCAACCTTATGTTGTATTGGTATGATGTGAAGTTCCATAGATTGCTTTAGAAAATATATTGAGATTAAGACAATGATAATGGGCTAATGGTTTCACTTCTCTTTCCTCCTGCAATCACCATTTATATATGTGCTTTTAATAACAAATCCTATGCGCTTATCATCCTTTTTAACTTCTTTTTAATAACAATCATCATCTTTACATGTGCTTTCAATAACAAATCTTATACAAATTGTTCTACCAACATCTTTTGATTTATTCTTTTTTTTTGTAACTTTTGATATGGTACCAACCGTTGATAATAGAAAAACCAGCACAAATAGACAAAGGCCAACATTCAAATGAGAATCCAAAATAATAGAAAAACCAGCACAATAGACAAAGGGGTTCTAAAATTGTAATAGATCTAAAAATTGTAAAAAAGCCCCGAAATAACATATATAAAGATCTAATCGGTTCTCAAGTGAGGCCTTCCTCATCATCATCGAACAAAGATAAGCAACATCATCAAGAAAAGCCCAGTAAAGGAGATGTAATAGGTTCTGAGCTACGGGTGTCCTTATCATCACTAAAGAAAATCTATGGGTTAGGTGTTAAACTTTCAAAAGAGAACCATAACAACGGGTCTCCCTGACATATACGCCACCATAGGCAGTCATCAAGATAGTCAGCCGACGTCTAAATTGGAGTGCCAACAGGTGACAAGAACCATTACCTTATGGTTGAGGTGGCGTTAAACCAAAAACTAGCATGCACACACTGACCACAACCATCAGTAGTTGAAAACCCTAAGGTATGGTAGAGCCATGGAAAAGGAGCAACGAAGATTGTCATGCCACAAAACTGAAGATAATGATTAGGATGCATATGATTGCTATAGTAAAGAAAATAACCACATTTTGATAAATGGATTTGTCACGGGACAAAGTACGGATATAGTATGAAATGGGTGAAGTACGGTAGTGTCTTAACCTTGTGGTTGACGCAGAAAGTAAGCATGTTAAGGATTTTGGGTTATGACAAGATAAGTCCATCTAGTCACTATGTTGCGCGTGTGCCCCTTGCTTATTGACGCGTGTTCGTCATAAGTTGTGTTGGGAAACGATGACCATGGGTAGTAGGAACCCTAGCCTAAAGTCATTGACATGACTAAGGCCGGTCAAATAGAACAAGTGGGGAATCCTGAGGGTTTTGCACATTTGAAGTTATAACAACTTGTATGATACACGATGATAAAATGCTCATCAGCTGGTTTGTATGGACGCTTGGGAAGCTCATCAGTGTGAGTCTAACCACTCCATTTTTTCTTAAATGTTCTTAGGATTGCATCAAAGTTTGTAAATGATTTGATGAAATATTTTAAAAAGTGTACGAAGAAGTAAAACAATCCGGAGATGATTATTGATATGTAATGCATGGCTCAAACCAAGGATCATGTGTATGCTTAGTTAGATCCATCTGGGTAAGAAAGCCACACTCTTTGGTTCACACTCAATCTGAAACCACAATAGAGATTGTGGATAAGATTAGATTGGTCAAGGCCATAGTGAAGACTAGGGGATAATGATAGTCTAAAACCATAGAGAAGATCTATAAATAGGACTAGGGCTAACATGAGGCCATAATAGGGACTGTGGGTAGGGTTTATCCAATCAGTTGTTGTGCCTATAACCTACCCTTCGACTGTTTATATAATAAAACCTAGAGTGGCACATATGTGAACAAAACCACACTGGAACTTGTTACTGTGGCAAGTGTGAGAAGTGTTGAAGGAGTGAGCATTTCACTAAAGACTGTCGAGGCACTACAACCATCGTCAATGACCGCTGCTGTAGTAGCCTCATTCTCACCCATCTAACTATCTAGATATCACCAACATTTAGGTTTGTCATCTTATTATTTCAACTTTCTTTATTATTGTGTGAAAATTGTTTAGACGTCTTTTAAATTCTTTGGACATTTGGTGTTTGCTAGAGTAGTTATTTAAATGGTTGAAAAATATTTATAGATTAATGTGTGAAAATTGGTTGAGAATTGTTTAGATTTATTTTAAACTATATGGGCATTTGGTGTTTGCTAGATGGTTGAAAAATGTTAAGATTATGCTTGAAAATTGGTTAAAAATTGTTTAGGTTTCTTAGTTGAAAATTGTGTCGATATATTTTAAACTATTTGAGCATTTGGTGTTTGCTAGACTAGTTGTTTAGATGGTTGAAAATTATTTAGATGATGTTATTTAGTTGGTTAAAAAATGGTTGAAAACTGTTTTGATGTCTTTTAACCAATTGGGTTTGGTGTTTGGTATATTACTTGTTTAAATGGTTTAAACTTGTTTAGATGATGCTATTTAGTCGGTTGAAAATTGTTTAGATTTCTTTTAAAGTCATTTAGTGATTAATTAAAGTCAAATATGCGTAAAACTTGCTGATTAAATGTCAATTTGTATGATTTACACTTACAAAATGGTTATTTTATTGTTCTTATTTATATGTTTCAAATAACACTCCACTAACGTAGGTTTAAGCATTACTTACCAAGAAACAAAAGTGCTTAACTATAATGAACATGAAAAAGAAAATACTAAGAAAATCAAATGAAACATGACTGAATCAATTGTAAATAATGTTGCAATTAGTTCAAACAATGTAATGTTTCATTTGAATTCATTTGAATTTCTTAGTAATTTTTAATTGTTGTACATTATTAGCTTATAGGTTTCATGGCTTCATTCTAATAATCATGAGCATAGAAATACCCATCCAAAATTTATGGAAATTAATTTCGGGTTGTCCCCGTTTCCGGACTGCTTTTAGAATTTCTTTATCTCATAGAGGATGTGAATGTGTATAACGTGATTTGTTGGACTCAACAAGAACTTTAAAGGATAATGCCTGCCATTATCAACCATAATGTATTCTAACATTTAAACAATCATTTACTAACACACAAACAATATAACATACATATAAAACACTTATTATTATTTAAATTACCTTTTCAGGTTTTGTAGATAAAAGAAATTTTTGATAAGTGTCCTCAACGAATGAGATGATGTCCACAACAGATGAAGTATAAGCCACATCGGATGAATAATGAAGTCCAAGTGCTAACAACGGATGAACAAACACATACAAGAGATGAACACTCCACAGCGGAAAACAACACAACAAACACAAGTGTTCATGGCGGACAACATCCAATGCACAATGGACAAGTATTTCAACATTAATAGCGGAAGACTTAACATCCACATCGGACAAGACATCATCCACATCGGGCAGCTTATACACTTAGGATTTTTGTATACTTTGTTTTACGTAAGGGTATTTTTGTAAATGTACATAGTATGCAAATGGCCATATACTCTAATACTTTGTAAGCTTTTGAACATTCATCAATCAAACAAACAGTTATTATCATTCATTACACTCAATCATATAATCATACATAATTATACACACACACATGGAGATCATATCAATAATCATGGGCTTTCACACCATGATTATCTGAGTATTGATTTATAACAACCTGTTGTATTATTGAGAGATTAAAAAGGTCCTCAGGGGATTCATAAACTTTGTTCTTTGTAAAAAGTTCAAAACCCAAGTCCATCTGGTGGTATCAGCAAGGGAAATGATAGTACACTAGATTACTTCTTCACTTGAGTCACCTTCCACTGATAAAGACTGATAATACTTTGTTTGATGTGTGGATATGCTCAGCATGGGACACCTAACATCACATGCAATAGTGAAGAACTAATCTTATGATTGTGTGGTAAGCAACACCCATCTTGGTGTATGGTAAGTATTGGTCTATCTAATATGGATTGCTTGTAAAGTAATTGCTTGTTGCGAAACAATTTATAAATTACTCAATCATACAAATGTTTCCTTTGTTATGATTATCATAGACCTGGAGTACACTAAGTCATTGCTTGTTGCGCTATGCACATACCTGAATGACCTCTATGATGATCCAAAAGATTCCCAAAGAGGAACACATCCATCATGGATGAATCATTAATAAAGTCTTATAGACTGCATTTCTATGAATGAATCAAAAGAATCTCAAAGATGACCACCTTCCAAAGTGAAGTGCAAAGAATCCAAATGTGGATCAAACAATAAGGATCAACTTGAGCATTATACTCCTAAGTAGCTAGGTTATAAGTATTGAAAGTGCTTTCTGGCATATCTTGAGGAGGGTTGTTCTTAACATACAATCAAGTGTGGGTTTCATACAAATATTTAAGTATAGCCAAACATAATAATAGCTCATTGTTTTCAATCAATCACTAATACCATCTATGAGTTTAAGTGGATCATAATATATGCAATCAACATTGTATTAGTCTATGTCTATTCTTAAAATTATCAAATCAACTCAATAAGGATTTAACACTAGTATGATCTCATGTCACGTAAAAATGATTCATATCCAAGCAAGCAAATCATACATTTCTTAGTTAGATAAAGTGTTATCTTTCTAAAAGTTTATCATGCAAGCAAACAAATTGGATTTTGATAATTTCCAAAAAACAATTTCAAATTTTTGTCATTTTATAGAAGTTTTTATACATATGCAAAAATTAGAGGGAGAAAAATGAATTTGGAAATGTAAAAGGCAGCAGAATATGTGCATAATCATACATTTTAAAATTAATTTTAAGGATAAAATTAATTTTAAAATTTTAAGTTATTAAATAAAGTCAAGTCAAGCAAGCACTCAAAAATAGCAGATTGACACATATACATGCACATTATTGCTTGTGAGGATATATAATCATCCATATATCAATCACGTTACAATTATAAAATTTTACCAAACATTCAATTTATGAAAACATTTCAAAAACTTTTAAGCAAAAACAGAAACCAAGTGTTCACAGCGTAAATTAAGTTACATAGCTGATGAGAAATTTTTTTAACAAACATATATTTAAAAAATTTTTTCAACTGAGACACAACGGACACACAATCATACATCCGCTGTAGCTACATTTAACCAGTAAATATGAAAAATACACCAAGTGTATATAGCGGACAAACAAACACCCGCTATGCATCAATGAACATACTAGTGTAACAGCGCATGATGTCAGAAAAGCATCCACTATGAATATAGTGGTATTACACAATGCATGATGTTAGAAAACCATCCGCTATGAATATCGTGGTATTATACAATGCATGACTAACATTAGTCATCCGTTGTAGAAATAGTGTAAGTGTCCACAACGTATGTACATAGGTAAGCATACGTTGTCCATTATCATTCAAGTGTTCTCAATGCATGACAATATGTCATCCAGTGTGAATATCCCTTAAAAAACAAGTGTACATAACGCATGACAATTTTTCATCCGGTGTGAATCATAAAAACAATCATTCAAGTTTGCACAACGCATGAACAAATGATCATCCGCTTTGTGCACAGTGTACAAGTACACAACGTATGACTTTTAGTCATAAGCTTTGAACATTCATTAAACATACAAGTGTACATAGCGCATGACCAAAGAGCATCTGCTGTGAACACAAGCAAATTCGTTCAAGTGTCCACAGTGTACAACTTAAAATTTTACAGCGGACACACTGTTCACAGAGCGCTTGTGATACTCACAGCGAATTCAAATCAACACTGTTTATACATCGTACATTCACACTGTACACACAATGGACACTTGATTTGTCTGTTGTATATATAGATCAATACTTGTTATTTTCACATTCATCACGAGTGTGCGAGGCAAAAACTTAAATTCCTAAATGTTGCTACAGTTCAAACACCCACTGATTATCCAAACCAATATCTATTTGATTTCATCACTGATTTTCGATCAAATAGGTATAACATGTTTATAATCATCAAACAATCATCAAAACAATCTGTTAATCGTCTTTGATTTGAACTTTGTTAAAACATAGTCTAACTATGAACCAAGACCTAAAATGAAATCCTTTGATGTTATAAATGAAATAAACATTTAATACATGTTAAATAATCATAGTCACATGTATTAGGGGTGTTGATTTGAGGAATTTTGATTTGGTGTTACCAGGTCAATAGCCAAACATTCTAACCGGGTCAGAAGCAAATCAAACAGTCCTTAAATTGTTATGAAATATAATGAGTGAATGATTTGAACAAATTAACGCTTTGTTATGAATCAAACATGATCAAAATGAATTGTGATCTAAACAAAATCAAATCAATGAATTATGCAAGTGCAAAATTGACCTCAAATTGACGTCAAACTGTCAATAGGTCTGATTTCAACAAACGAACATTTTGGCACAAGTAATATGTCAAACAAACATAATTTCATTTCATAACATTCACAATGGCCAATGAACACGCAATCAAAGTTTCATAAGATTAACATCATTCACTTCAATTATTCAAGTACTAGCATATTCTTCTTATTTGCACCTATGGCAAACCTTGTGTTTATCAGAGATCACATCTATATGCTTATCTCAATCCAGACTCACGTAAGGTTGAAAATTATAGAGATATGATACAAGCCATTAGACAAACAAGGCTTGTACATGCTATGACTGCAAGGCCTGAGATCATAGAAGATCACATTGTACATGCTATGGCTACATATTCAGGAGGTTAGTTTTTGAAACTATTCTCCACTTTGATAGATTCATTGGTAGCTATAGTAGGTTTGGGAACTAAAAAGAAAATAAATATTTTAGTTTATAACATGTGATTTTATAATAACTAACAACGTTAAATAACATAAACAAGTAAATAAAATTAGAGTTTTAGAACTTAAAGTGACATCTAACACAATTTTCAAAATATTCTGTCTCCTCCATATTAGATTTCTATACTATGTAAAAGCAAATAAAATAAGTTAGTATGTAGTAAATTGAGTATGTAGTAAATTGATCATATTTTTTCATAAATAAAAGAACTTTTATCCGTAAAAAAACAAGCATTACTAATGAAAAATAGTATCAAGGATATAAAACACAAGCCAAAAAAATTTTAAAAATCATAGTCTTAGGTTATGGCACATGTACATTTCATCTATCACGTAAGACTTTCCGAAAGATAAACACCAACATGGGAATTTAAAAACATAAGCCAAAAAATATAAAAGCTCCGGCCCGTTTGAATTTTTTGGAAGGGTGTACTAACACCTTTGTATCTTCTTGTGATATCCTTGTTGATAAGGCAACACTAAAGTTAACCATGTGAAAAAACATATCCCGGAAAGAGAAACACCAACGTGCGGAACCATTTAACCTTGAGCTTTGTTGATTATCATGGAAAAGTTTAGTCAAATGGAGAACTATTTTCTCTTCAACTTGAAAGGGAAGATGTCTTCTTGAGAAAGAGATAGAGGGATTCTAGAAAAAATACTCCTTTTTCCAATATGTTGACCGACAATTATTTGGCATCAATAACATTTCGTTGGAAACCACTACATATCAAACGTGTGCCATTACATAGACCGTGGGATGGATTGATATTCCGTAACAATATGATTGGGCATCCAATTTTCAACCGAAGTTTATGAGATGATAGACAACTATTAATTAGTGAGTTTAAAAACTCGACTGGATAAAAGTTATGGCGATCATCTTCTACTTCATCAAAACTATAGTAATCCTTTTTCTCCCCTTGAAAAATATCAATTATTTGATCATTAATCTTATCAACACTCTCATTTCTTGTCGATAATATTGCTTGGTTGATTATATAATCAGAATAATGTACATTTTCTTGAATAGACAAAAGAATCATTTATCAAATCTTTTAGGAGTTTTCTTTATCGGTGCATGAAATTGTCATATCGTGTGGTATGCGGATTAAGCTTTCTTCCATCGGCTCATTGGTTCAATAATCTACTCTCAAAAGAAAATCAGAAACACGCTCTTGTGTTTATGTTTAACCGCATCTTTTTCCGTCACAGACCACAATGGTGACATTCGTAGGATAGAGTCTACAGTATGTGTGCAAGTGTCGCGTTTAATGACTTGAAACACCTGCCTGAAATCACCTCCCATAACCATTATTTTTCTGCCAAATGGCAGTGTTCTGCACAGGTCAGTCTATATCCTCTATCGCCTATCGCTTTTCCATAGATGGCTCATCCCATATGATTAGTTTCGCAAACCTATTTATCTATCCACCTTTCTATGTTTTTTGATGTTGCACTACGAATTATTGTAAAAGCAATTAGGAATCTTGAATCTTGAGTATGTGGTTCTACTTCCTAATATTACCTATAGCACCTGATGAAGCAGTTGCAAGAGTAATAAGACCACGTGCTCAAACTTGAGCCAACAAAGCTTTGTACAAAAACATTTTTCCCCTCCACCCATCTTTAAAGAACACACCTGGACAATCATTATTAACATGTGTCATGATCTCAGCAAACACTATTTTTCATTTAAATTGAGAAAATCTTTTACACATAAGTGTTTAGGTTCCATAACTATCTCATACCCCCCGATACCTCACGGGAACTTGGATGTTATATGTTTTCCTATGTTATATATGAAAGATTAAATCATGAATATGTTTACCCATAGAGTGTAGAAAGACCCATATGTCTGTAAGAACCATATTTTGAACTCATTCCTAACTTTGACAATATAACTAATGATCTTCAAAAAGCAAAACACAATATTTATTTCACAACCTACGAACATCATCAGGTAAAAAAACATTATTGTTTTGAATGTGGAAAGGAAGGCCATTACAAGCGCAACTGCCCACAACTGAGGAAGAATAGGAATTTCAACAATAACAATGGCCATAACAACAACAACAACAACGACAACAACAATAATAACAGTAATGGCAACGGTAATGGTGGCAAAAACAATGGAGCTAAGGGAAGAGCCTTCGTCATTGGCTCAAGTGAGGCCCTAAACGACTGTTACTGGTAAATTTTCGGTTAATGAATGTTTTGCTACTGTACTATTCGATACTGGAGCCGATAGAAGTTTCGTGTCCTTAAAATTCTATAGTCTTTTAAGTGACGTGCCTTCAGCCTTAGAATCTAAATACATTGTAGAATTAGCTAACGGTAAACAGATTCATGTAACGCATATTCTTACAGATTGCAAGACACACATTCACCATAGATCTTATGCCTGTTACGCTAGGGAGTTTTGACGTAGTGATAGGCATGGATTGGCTCTCCGATAAGCAAGCGGAAGTCATATGTCACAAAAAGATCATACTGATTCCTGTTGGTGAAGAAGTCTGTAACACCCGGATATTTTCCTTGAAGCCAACGAAAGAAGAAAAAGAAATAAAGTCCAAAGTCGGGGAACCAAACTTGCCAAAACGGGATAAAATTGGTAAAAATGGGGGAATAAGAGGGGGAGGGCAGCCACATCCTCCCCACTCTTGTAAAAACACAGCAAAAGGGAAAGAAGAGAGAAAGAAGAGAGACAAAGGGGAGAAGAGAAGAAGAAAGCTTGGTTCGAGCGGGTTCGAGGGTGCAAAATCGTCGAGTAGCGAGTCTAGATGAAGCCCTTCTTCTTCTTGTAGTTTGTGTGAGTTCTAGGACCCCTATTTTACTTGTTTTCAACTGTTTTGGGGCTGGAACACATAGCAAACACGTTTTTGTATGAGTGTGTTTTGACCCATTTGGGTGTGATTGTGTGTGATGCGTTTGGAGTATGTTTTCGGGCTTGTGTGTGCTTGAATGGTGTCATGGTATGTATTCCTAAGGTTTAGGATGGTTGATTTAGGCTTAGAATGGGTTTGGATGAGCTTGGAGGTCGAAAATGGCAGATTGGGTTCGGATGAACTACATTCTGGATCAGTTAGGGCTGGGCGACCGACTGGAAGCCATACGGCCTACTGGAGGGCGATTAGGGTTTAGTCGCCTAATTGAGGTTCAGCCGCACGACTGGGGGTCCAGTCGCATGGGGAGTCATGCGACCGAGAGTCCAGTCGCATAGGTGCTCATTCGCATGAGGTCCATTCGCATAAGGTCCATTCGCATAGTGTTCAACCGTATGAGGTCCATTCGCATAGTGCTTGTAAGGCCCCGTTCCCGGGCACCTCACAGTTGGTCGTCATTACCCATAAAACATACATTTAATATAACTTAATAAAAACCATGCAGCGGAAACTTTAAATTTTTACTATAAATGCTTTTGTAAAGTAATACAACACCCGTTACAAAATATCATTTGTTTGCATTACAATACAAAAACATTAACAAAAGAATGCCATCCCAAAAGAGCTGAGTAGCCGCCTCGTGCCATCCTCAGCAACACTACCTGCCAACTGGAAAATACATAAAAGTCAGCGTTGCTGAGTGAGTTCTAGTTTTATAATAAAACATACTTTTACTTATTTATAAGTATCCTTTCGTGCATGCGTTCATACATCATACGTACACAGAGATAATATTCGTTATTATCTTCATCATTCGTTAATCATCGTTATCTTTAACTTCACGTATGGATTTTGCCAGGCTTTACCCACTTCATAGCACTTGGCTATGATTACTGTGGTCGAATGACAAGAATCCCATTCATACTTACTTGCACGCATTGAAAGGTGAATTGTACCAATACCATATGCTACACCCCGATCGTTATTAGCTACCGGGCCGTAGTCAACATATGAACGGAAAATCGTATGCCACGGTACTAGAGGTAAGCGGTAGAGGTACCATGACCATGGTCAATCACAAAGAAGGACCAATCGCGTTATTCAATGCTTGCAAGACATAATTCGTTCGTTCATTAATGCATGTATTCATCATCATTCTTCTTTTCGTTCATTCGTTAATACATGCATTCGTCATCATGTTCCTCTTTCATTATCTTTCACTTTACGATACATAATACTTCATTAGTTCATTCTCGTTATTCGTAAAGTTTCAGAAAGATAAGCATACGCAATTACAAGGAACATACACACTCATCATACATACTTATCATACATTCATCATCATACATTCATCATCATACATTCATCATCATACGTAGCATCATACCCTACTTAACAATATTTTAATAATATTGTTAACAATAATACACTGATAATAATATCAGTAACAATAAGGGTTAACCATAATCATCATTACATGCATGAAACATTATCATTTGTTAACCCTAGTCAGCCCTGGTCAAAACCTCGAACTTCGGTATTGCAGGAAATTTCTGAAAAATTCTAAGTGTCCTAGGCGTTTGAGCCCTGTTGGGCGTATAAGCCCTCTGGCCGTATGAGCACTATTGGGCGTAAGAGCACTGCTGGACTTTTCATCTTTATACTTAAAATTTTATCATTTGGTCATACGACCACACTGTTGGTCGTATGAGCACTATTGGTCGTACCATCCCTGGACTTGGGAAATATATTCTGATCATACGACCACTGTTGGTCGTATGAGTCCTGTTGGACTCTTCATCATACTTAGAAAATTTCATCACATAGTCATACGACCACTGTTGGTCGTATGAGTCCTGTTAGACTCATCAGCACTTAGAAAAATAGATCTCCTGGTCATACGACCACACTGTTGGTCGTATGACCCCTACTGGGCTTCAACACTTAGAAAAATATCCTGGTCATACGACCACACTGTTGGTCGTATGACCACTGGTGGACTCATCAGCTTGTTCTTATTTATCCTAAGTCCAATTTCAGACATATTTGCAACCTGTTCATGTGTCTAGTCCATAATCCAAGTCCCAAACATCATAATGCCTAGTTCTAAACATATACACATGATTCTAGGCATAAATCTAGCATAAACATAAACATGCATACATTCATTTCATACGGGTATCATCCCAAACTTTACAAAAACATAGAAATATGCATTTCCAGCCCCAAAACGTTTAGAAATCAGTAAAAAGGGGTCTAGAACTCACCTTAGTTGTTTCTTCGAATTTCCACCCTTCACCCGAGCTGTTAAAAGGGTTCTAACACCTAGGAATCCTTTGAACACACATCCAAACACATATACACACACATAAGCACATAACCGAGGCTAATTTAGCCAAGAACAACTAACAAAACATTAAACCTTACCTAAAATCTCGAATCCTGTTTGATCTTCTTTCTCAACCCGAAGCTTTTCTTCTTTCTCTCTCTAAAGTCGAATGAAAATGTTATGCAGAAGGTAATGGGCGGCCATGCCACCTTTTTACCAACTTTGTAAGATTTTTTTATCATTTTACACTTTTGGTCCTCCAACTTGGGGTTGACTTCCCTTTTCCTCTTTTTTTCCTTCTCTTTATTCTTTTATTTCTTGCTAATAAAAATACGGGTGTTACAAGTCCACCCCCCTTATATAGGTTTCGTCCCCGAAACCTGTTATTCCTCAAACAGTTGTGGGTAATGTTGTCTCATCTCTTCCTCAGTCTCCACGTAGACTCGGATCCCTTCCTGTGCTTCCACTGTACACGCACAAGAGGAACCACTTTATTCCTCAACCTCTTTTCTTTACGATCAATGATTGCCACTGGTTGCTCCACGTAATTGAGTCGTTCGTCTACTTCAATATCCTCCAGTGGAACTATTATATCTTCATCAGCTAAGCACTTCCTCAGATGGGATACATGGAATGTGGGATGAATTCCACTTAACTCATCTGGCAATTCAAGTCGATAGGCCACCTCTCCTACCCGTGCAACAATCCGGAAAGGTCCTATGTATCTCGGGCTTAGCTTACCTTGTTTCCTGAATCTAATGATTCCTTTCCAAGGTGAGACCTTCAACATAACTCGGTCACCAACCTTGAACTCTATCGGTCTTCGCCTCTTGTCAGCATACGACTTTTGCCTATCTTTCGCCGCCTTCATGAAGGCCTTGATCTTTTCCAACTTCTCAGTCGTAGCTTCGACCACCTCAACACCTCCTAACTCTTTCTGCCCAATGTCTCCCCAGCATACGGGCGTCCTACATCTCCTACCGTATAGCATCTCGTAAGGTGGCATGCCAATGCTGGCATGATAACTGTTGTTGTACGAGAATTCTGCTAACGGCAGGTGGTCGTCCCAACTTCCTCCAAAATCGATCACGCACGCCCGAAGCATGTCTTCGAGTGTTTGGATCGTCCTCTCAGACTGACCGTCCGTCTGAGGGTGATATGCTGTACTAATGTGTAGTCTCGTCCCCATTGCATCGTGAAATCTCTTCCAAAACTTAGAGGTAAATCGGGTGTCACGATCAGACACAATAGACACCGGCACACCATGACGAGCTACAATCTCTTTGATGAACAGATCCGCCAATCTTTCAGATGAGTACGTCTCACGGATCGGTAGAAAGTGGGCACTCTTCGTCAGGCGGTCAACTATCACCCATATCGCGTCATACCCTTTAGGGGTACGTGGTAACTTCGTGATGAAATCCATGGTGATATGCTCCCACTTCCACTCGGGTATATCCAACGGTTGGATCTTCCCGTAAGGCTTCTGGTGTTCTGCCTTTACTTGTAAGCAAGTTAGGCATTTACTCACGTACTCCACTACGTCGCGTTTCATACCCGGCCACCAATAGTCTTTCTTCATATCGTGGTACATTTTGGTAGCACCGGGGTGAATGGAGTATCGGGTCTTATGGGCCTCATCCATAATCTTTTCACGTAGGTCCCCGTATCGAGGAATCCACATTCGCCCAAATCGGGTCTTAACACCATGAGTGTTCTCACCCAATTCCGTAACTAGGCCTCTCATCCTTTCGGAGTTAAGACGATCTTCTTTCAAAGCCTCGTCTTGAAACTCCTTAACCTGAGTCATTACATCTGAGGTCATAATTAGCTGATATGCCTTTACCCGGATCGGCTCAGGCCTTTCTTTTCGGCTAAGGGCATCGGCCACCACATTGGCTTTGCCCGGGTGGTAATGGATCTCACAATCATAATCCTTTATCAGCTCCAACCACCGCCTCTGCCTCATGTTTAGGTCCTTCTGCTCGAAGAAGTACTTCAAGCTTTTATGGTTAGTGAAGATTGTGCACTTCGTCCCGTATAGATAGTGCCGCCAAATCTTCAACGCAAAAACCACCGCGGCTAATTCTAGATCGTGTGTGGGATAGTTGACTTCGTGGGTCTTCAGCTGTCGAGATGCGTAGGCTATGACCTTTCCGCGTTGCATCAATACGCAACCTAGCCCAGAATAGGATGCATCCGAATAGACCACTAAGTCTTCACTTCCCTCGGGCAAAGTCAAGACAGGAGCTTGTGTTAGTCTTGCCTTCAACTCCTCAAAAGCCGTCTCCTGTTCTCGACCTCACACGAATTTCACGTCCTTCCGAGTCAATATTGTCAAAGGTGAGGCTATCTTTGAAAAGTCTTGAATAAATCTTCTATAATAGCCCGCCAATCCCAAGAAGCTACGAATCTCGGATGGCGTCTTTGGTGATTTCCATTGCATCACGGCCTCAACCTTTGCTGGGTCCACCATGATTCCCTCTGCATTTACCACGTGACCCAGAAATTGCACGTCGCGTAGCCAGAAAGCACATTTGGAGAACTTAGCATACAGTTTCTCCCTTCTCAAAGTCTCCAATACTTCCCGAATGTGACCGGCATGCTCCTCTTCGCTCCTTGAATAAATCAGGATATCATCGATGAACACAATCACTGATTTATCTAACATTGGCCGACACACTCGGTTCATCAAATCCATAAAAGCAGTTGGCGCGTTAGTTAGACCAAATGACATAACGAGAAACTCATAGTGTCCATAACGCGTACGAAAAGCTGTTTTAGGAATGTCCTGCTCCTTTACTTTCAATTGATGGTAGCCAGATCGAAGATCTATCCTCGAGAACCAACTGGCACCCTGGAGCTGATCGAACAAGTCATCGATTCTCGGTAACGGATACCGATTCTTTATTGTCAACTTGTTCAATTCACGGTAGTCGATACACATTCTCATGCTACCGTCCTTCTTTTTCACAAACAAGACCGGAGCACCCCAAGGAGAGATACTCGGTCTAATAAAGCCCTTGTCAAGCAACTCCTGCAGTTGCTCCATCAACTCCTTCATCTCCGTAGGAGCTAATCGATACGGTGCCTTAGCGACAGGTTGGGCACCGGGTATTAAGTCAATTTGAAATTCAATTTCGCGGTTAGGTGGCAATCCCGATAAGTCCTCTGGGAACACATCTGGAAACTCACACACAACCGGAACGTCAGATAGTTGTGGTGTTGGCATCTCCACATCCTTTACATAACATAGGTAGGCGTTGCACCCACGCCTCATGTACTTCCCCGCCACCGCCATCGAAATCACCTTCGGAATCATCGTTACCCGATCACCGTATATTGTCACCAGACTTCCGTCAGATGCCGTCAATCTAATCATCTTCTTTCGACATACGATATTCGCTTCATAGGTTGCCAACCAATCCATCCCTAGTACTACATCGAATCCACCTAGGGGCATCACATGTAATCTAGCAGCAAACCTATGACCTTCTAATTCTATGGTACAGTCCTCTATCATATCAGTAACTCTAGTGGACTTACCAATAGCAGTTTCCACATAAAAAGGCTCACTAATGCATTTACTACTAACAGGCAATTTAGCACAGAAAGTAGCAGAAATGAAACTCCTACTAGCACCAGAATCAAATAACACAGAGGCAAGAGTTTGATTTACTAGAAACGTACCTGACACCACATCGGGGTCCGTCCTAGCCTCTTCCTGCGTCATGGTGAAAGCCCTGGCGCTTGCTCTTGGACCTTCACTTCCCGTCTTCTTTACCCCTGAAGCCTCAGCCCTCGGCTTCTTACAGTCCCTGCTCATATGGCCACTTTCTCCACAGTTAAAGCACTTGCCCATCCGGCAATCTTTTGATATGTGCCCTGTCTTCCCGCACTTAAAGCAGAGGTTGGATCCCCATTTGCACTCCCCTGAGTGCTCCTTTCCACACTTACCACACTTCCTCACCCCAGCTCCAGACACGACCACTCGGCGGTCATCCACCCTTGCCTTCTTGTTGTTTGTCGAAGTATCACCCCGACCAAACCTCTTCCCCTGCCAGTTTTTCTCTCCACTTCCTTTCTTGCTTCCCTCAGCCTTTACCAGAGCAGCCCGTTCATCGAATAACCTTCCCGCCAAGTCCACTGCCGACCTGAAAGTGCTTGGTCGGGCAGAAATCAAGTGCCAACGGATTTCAGCCGGCAGCCCCTGAATATACCGGTTGATCTTTCGAGACACCGGCGTCACCTGCTCCGGCACCAACAGCGCCAATTCGTTAAACTTGGTGGTATATTGTTGGTGGGTCATTGTCCCCGCCTCTAACTGCAGGAACTCTCTCTCAATTCTATCCATTTCCCGACGAGGACTGAATTCCTCGATCACCAGCCTTTTTAACTCAGCTCACTTCATCTTCCCTATAGCCCTGCTACCCTCGGCTTGGACTATATTTTTCCACCAGCATAAGCCGACCCTGTAAAAGAGTGGGTAGCAAACTTCACCTTCTTGTCCTCCTGGCAATCACTAATGTCGAGGACAGCTTCCATTTCCATCACCCATTGGTGAGCATCAGTAGCAGTACCAGAACCGTCAAAAGTTGGGGGCTTGCACCTCATGAATGCCCCGTAGTTACAACCCCGGGCTGTCTCCCGTAACTGTTCTTCTTCCTCTTCCTCTTCATCACCGGATAATACTGTTTCTGCTTCTGTCTGTTGCTGTCTACCCGAGGACTGATTCCTCCCTCGTCTCTCATCGTTACGTACTGCCTTTATCACCTCGGTCACTACAGACGGTAAGATCGTCTGCATGACCTGATGTACTTCCTCAACTACTGCCTCTTTTACCGAGGCTCTCAAATTCGCGCTTTCGTCTGCCTCCTCCTGATGAGGAGTCTCGTTTTCCTTACGAACTACTTTCTCTGTCCTAGGTCTTCCTCGCGGGTTACGCGGTTCATCACCACGTCCACCGCCACGGGAAGCTTTAGATGATCTACCACCGACCATCTTCTATCACACTGAAAGATTTAAACACCAACACGGTCATTCAAGGAAATAGCTCAGTTTATGTCAAGTATAGTAAGTCTCTAATTACAGTGGCCAGTTGTGATTAGTCACTTACTCTACTTTTCGCACCCCAAGCATTACCTTTACTGACTACATCAGTATCTAAATCTAACAGCACACATAAACCACATTACACGCGCACATAACTTTGATTAACTTTAAGAAAATACCTGATGGCACGCAGCTACTCAGATGGCATTCTCCTCCTTTCTGTCCTAATTTCAGTTTAAGTTTAGGTTTATTTTAAAATTTTACCCATTTCACTTAAACTTTGGCTTTGATACCAACTTGTAAGGCCCGTTCCCGGGCACCTCACAGTTGGTCGTCATTACCCATAAAACATACATTTAATATAACTTAATAAAAACCATGCAGCGGAAACTTTAAATTTTTACTATAAATGCTTTTGTAAAGTAATACAACACCCGTTACAAAATATCATTTGTTTGCATTACAATACAAAAACATTAACAAAAGAATGCCATCCAAAAGAGCTGAGTAGCCGCCTCGTGCCATCCTCAGCAACACTACCTGCCAACTGGAAAATACATAAAAGTCAGCGTTACTGAGTGAGTTCTAGTTTTATAATAAAACATACTTTTACTTATTTATAAGTATCCTTTCGTGCATGCGTTCATACATCATACGTACACAGAGATAATATTCGTTATTATCTTCATCATTCGTTAATCATCGTTATCTTTAACTTCACGTATGGATTTTGCCAGGCTTTACCCACTTCATAGCACTTGGCTATGATTACTGTGGTCGAATGACAAGAATCCCATTCATACTTA
The DNA here is from genome assembly GCA_024085815.1 of Flaveria linearis. Classification (NCBI taxonomy): domain Eukaryota; kingdom Viridiplantae; phylum Streptophyta; class Magnoliopsida; order Asterales; family Asteraceae; genus Flaveria; species Flaveria linearis. Next base: position 29,469 of record JABSNV010000301.1, on the reverse strand, counting down.
CTTGCACGCATTGAAAGGTGAATTGTACCAATACCATATGCTACACCCCGATCGTTATTAGCTACCGGGCCGTAGTCAACATATGAACGGAAAATCGTATGCCACGGTACTAGAGGTAAGCGGTAGAGGTACCATGACCATGGTCAATCACAAAGAAGGACCAATCGCGTTATTCAATGCTTGCAAGACATAATTCGTTCGTTCATTAATGCATGTATTCATCATCATTCTTCTTTTCGTTCATTCGTTAATACATGCATTCGTCATCATGTTCCTCTTTCATTATCTTTCACTTTACGATACATAATACTTCATTAGTTCATTCTCGTTATTCGTAAAGTTTCAGAAAGATAAGCATACGCAATTACAAGGAACATACACATCATCATACATACTTATCATACATTCATCATCATACATTCATCATCATACATTCATCATCATACGTAGCATCATACCCTACTTAACAATATTTTAATAATATTGTTAACAATAATACACTGATAATAATATCAGTAACAATAAGGGTTAACCATAATCATCATTACATGCATGAAACATCATCATTTGTTAACCCTAGTCAGCCCTGGTCAAAACCTCGAACTTCGGTATTGCAGGAAATTTCTGAAAAATTCTAAGTGTCCTAGGCGTTTGAGCCCTGTTGGGCGTATAAGCCCTCTGGCCGTATGAGCACTATTGGGCGTAATAGCACTGCTGGACTTTTCATCTTTATACTTAAAATTTTATCATCTGGTCATACGACCACACTGTTGGTCGTATGAGCACTATTGGTCGTACCATCCCTGGACTTGGGAAATATATTCTGATCATACGACCACTGTTGGTCGTATGAGTCCTGTTGGACTCTTCATCATACTTAGAAAATTTCATCACATAGTCATACGACCACTGTTGGTCGTATGAGTCCTGTTAGACTCATCAGCACTTAGAAAAATAGATCTCCTGGTCATACGACCACACTGTTGGTCGTATGACCCCTACTGGGCTTCAACACTTAGAAAAATATGCTGGTCATACGACCACACTGTTGGTCGTATGACCACTGGTGGACTCATCAGCTTGTTCTTATTTATCCTAAGTCCAATTTCAGACATATTTGCAACCTGTTCATGTGTCTAGTCCATAATCCAAGTCCCAAACATCATAATGCCTAGTTCTAAACATATACACATGATTCTAGGCATAAATCTAGCATAAACATAAACATGCATACATTCATTTCATACGGGTATCATCCCAAACTTTACAAAAACATAGAAATATGCATTTCCAGCCCCAAAACGTTTAGAAATCAGTAAAAAGGGGTCTAGAACTCACCTTAGTTGTTTCTTCGAATTTCCACCCTTCACCCGAGCTGTTAAAAGGGTTCTAACACCTAGGAATCCTTTGAACACACATCCAAACACATATACACACACATAAGCACATAACCGAGGCTAATTTAGCCAAGAACAACTAACAAAACATTAAACCTTACCTAAAATCTCGAATCCTGTTTGATCTTCTTTCTCAACCCGAAGCTTTTCTTCTTTCTCTCTCTAAAGTCGAATGAAAATGTTATGCAGAAGGTAATGGGCGGCCATGCCACCTTTTTACCAACTTTATAAGATTTTTTATCATTTTACACTTTTGGTCCTCCAACTTGGGGTTGACTTCCCTTTTCCTCTTTTTTTCCTTCTCTTTATTTTTTATTTCTTGCTAATAAAAATACGGGTGTTACAGTGCTCATTCGCATGATTAAGGGTCCATTTACATGATTGGGTGTTTATCCGCATAGGTCCAATCCCATGAGGTTCAGTCGCATGAAGGCCGTGCGACTGAAGGGTGCCCATACGCCCAAATAGGGCTGTTGTGCCCGAAGAGAAGCATAGTTTAATTACTGACTTCCAGGGGAAAGTGCAGATGTAAGTTATGACGTGAAAGTTCCCGTAAGTACATGTAAGATGATCATTGGGATCTTAGAGGGTATGTAGGGCACGATAATGATGTTGCATGTTTGTGCATGATGTATGTTAAGTATGTATGATGATGCCCTGTATGATGATGCTATAGTGTATATTGATGTTCCTATTTATGACATATGTTATCTTTCCATGGCTTTACGTGTTATGTTAATGAATAAAATGAAATTAATAGGTAACATAAAGTGGAAGATAATGAAAGAGGAACATGATAAACGAATGCATGCATTAATGAATGAACGAATGAATGTAAGAAAGGCTTGCAAGCAAATGTACGGAGGTGCACACCCAATGAAGGTGTTATCTCAACGGTGTGTGGGTTAGCTACCCGAAGGATGCACACTGGGGTCTAATATTTGTGATTGACCGTATGTATAGGATCCTTGCCGCTTGCCCTAGGTGACTGGATCAGCTTTGTGCGCAATATTCGTGATTTAATTACCACGAGTCCGCATCAGCTTCGTGCATAATGTTCGGGGTATAGCATATGGCATTGATCCAGAACGAAAGAGGAATGATAAGTGATGAATGTACTTACCCTAGGTACTAGAGCCAGCTCCGTGCCCAATGTTCAAGGTCTATGAAAGACCTCAGGCTCAGTTACCCGCTTCGTGCACAATGTCCGGGGTAATGTACAGGTCATCGAAAGTAATAAACATACGAATGAATGTAATGAATGGACGAATGAAAGTAAGGAATGTACGAATGAAAGAAGAATTTATGAATAAATGTGAACGTTAACGACGTACGTTACATGAATGAAAGTTAACAAACGAATGATGAAGATAATAATGATATTATCTATGTGTACGTATAATGTGTGAACGCATGTATGTAAAGAACAGTTTTAACAAAAGAAAAGTATATTTTATTATAAAACTAGAACTCACTCAGCAACGCTGACTTTTTATGTGTTTCCAGTTAGCAGGTAACGTTGCTGAGGATGGCACGGGGCGGCTACTCAGCTCTTTTGGATGACATCCATTTATATAATGCTTTTGTGATGTAATGCAACAATATATATATATATATATATTGTAATTGATTAACAATGTATTACCTTGCAAAAGCTTTTATGATGAAATGAGATGTCATTTTGATCGATTCCGCTATGATGTTTATTAAAATTAATAGAAAATATACCTTTTATGTACAATGATTGACCAGCTGTAAGCGTCCCGGGAACAAGGCCTTACAAGTTGGTATCAGAGCCAAAGTTTAAGTGAAACGGGTAAATTCTCAAAAATAAACCTTAACTTAAACTGAGAATGGGATGGAAAGGGAAGGGATGCCAGTCTGAGTAGCTGCGTGCCATTAGATATTTTCTAAATGTTAACCGGAATTATGTGTGCATATTATGTGGTTTATGTGTTGCTGGTAGATTTAGATACCGATGTAGTCAGGACATGTAATGCTCGGGGTACGAAGAGTAAAGTAAGTGGCTAATCACAACTGGCCACTGTAATTAGGGACTTACTATACTTGACATAAACTGAGCTATTCCCTTGAATGACCGTGTTGGTGTTTGAATCTTTCATTATGTGTGATAGAGGATAGCCAGTGGTAGATCTTCCAAAGCCTCACGTGGTGGACTTGATGCTGCATCGCGACCCAAAAGAGACAGACCTAGAGTTGAGAAGGTGGTTCATGAGGGACCCGAGACCCTTATCCGAAGGGTGGTAATGAGAGTGCAAACTTGAGAGCCTCGGTGAAAGAGGCGGTGGTTGAAGAAGTACATCAGGTCATGCAGACAATCTTACCATCTGTGGTGACCGAAGTGATTAAGGCTGCGAGAGATGGAGAAAGGAAAGAGAGGAACAAGTCCGCGGGAGGACGAGAACAACTGGAAACTGAGAAGGTTCTTTCTGATGACGAAGAAGTGGAGGAAGTGGAGCCTGCGCCTGAGGTGGCACGAGGCTGTAACTACGGGGCGTTTATGAGATGCAAGCCCCTACTTTTGATGGTAACGACACTGTTGCAGCTGCTCACCGGTGGGTGAGGGAAATGGAGGCTGTTCTTGATATCAGCGAGTGCTGGGAGGACGAAAAGGTGAAGTTCACTACCCACTCTTTCATGGACTCAGCTCTGTGCTGGTGGGACAATATAGTCCAAGCCGAGGGTATCAGGGCAATCGGGAGGATGAGATGACCTGAGCTAAAGAAGTTGGTTATTGAGGAGTTCTGTCCTCATCGAGAAATGGATAAGGTTGAGAGGGAGTTCCTGCAGCTGGAGGCGGGAACGATGACACACCAGCAGTACACCACCAAGTTCAACGAGATGGCACGTCTGGTGCCGGATCAGGTGACGCCTCTGTCATGGAAGATTAAGAGGTACATCCAGGGTTTGCCAGCGGATATTCGCAGGCACATGATCGCTGCCCGATCGAGCATGTTTAGGTCGGTAGCGGACTTGGCAGGGAGGTTATATGATGAGAGGACAGTAGTGGTGGTGGCTGGAGGTAGTAAGAAGGGTGGTGGTGATCGAAACTGGATGGATGATCGCCGTGTAGCCATACTGGGTACGGGATCGAAAATGTGTGGCAAATGTGGGAAGGAGCACCGTGGCGAATGTAGGTGGGGGTTGAACGTTTGTTTTAAGTATGGGAAGCCTAGTCATATGGCTAGAGATTACAGGGGTACGAGGTGCTTCAACTGTGGGGAAAGTGGTCATATGAGTAAAGACTGTAAGAAGCCGAGAGCTGAGGGTTCCGGGGTGAAGAAGACGGGAAGTGAAGGACCGAGGGCGAGCGCCAGGGCGTTCACGATGACATAAGAGGAGGCTAGGAAGGACCCTGACGTTGTGTCCGGTACGTTTTTAGTGAACCAAACTTTAGCTTCTGTGTTATTTGATTCGGGTACCAGTAGAAGTTTTATTTCTGCTGCTTTCAGTGCTAAACTGCCTGTTAGTAGTAGACGTGTTGATGCGCCCTTTGATATAGAAACTGCCATAGGTAAGTCTACCAGGATTTCTGAGATGATAGAGAACTGTGATGTTGAATTAGAGGGTCATAAGTTTCCAGTCAAACCGTTTGTGATGGCCCTAGGTGGTTTTGATTTGGTTCTTGGGATGGATTGGTTGGAGGACTTCGAGGCGAATATAGTGTGTCGAAAGAAGATGATTCGTTTGATAGCGCCTGACGGGAGTTCGGTAACCGTTTATGGGGATCGATTCATGACGATCCCGAAAGTAATCTCAATGGCGGTGGCGGGAAAGTGTATGAGGCGTGGATGTAGCGCCTACTTGTGTTATGTAAAGGATGTGGAAACACCAACACCACAACTATCCGATGTTTCGGTTGTGTGTGACTTTCCCGATGTGTTTCCCGAAGACTTTCCAGGAGTGCCACCTGACCGAGAGATAATACCAGGTGCCCAACCTGTTGCCAAGGCACCGTATCGGTTGGCTCCGACAGTGATGAAAGAGTTGATGGAGCAGTTGCAAGAGCTGCTCGATAAGGGGTTCATTAGACCGAGTATCTCTCCTTGGGGTGCTCCGGTCTTATTCGTAAAGAAGAAGGATGGTAGAATGAGGATGTGTATAGACTATCGTGAGCTGAACAAGTTAACGGTGAAGAACCGGTACCCGTTACCGAGGATAGATGATTTGTTTGACCAGCTTCAAGGTGGCAGTTGGTTTTCACGGATAGATCTTCGATCTGGCTATCATCAGTTGAAGGTGAAGGAGCAGGATATCCCTAAAACAGCTTTTCGCACGCGCTACGGTCACCACGAGTTTCTTGTTATGTCTTTTGGTTTGACCAATGCGCCAGCTGCTTTTATGGATCTGATGAACCAAGTGTGTCGGCCAATGTTGGATAAGTCAGTGATTGTGTTTATTGATGATATCCTGATTTATTCAAAGGGCGAGATAGAGCATGCCGGTCACATTCGAAAGGTGTTGTAGACGTTGAGAAGGTAGAAGTTGTATGCCAAGTTCTCCAAATGCACGTTTTAGTTGCGCGAGATTCAGCATGTGGTGAATCGGAGGGGATTATGGTGGATCCTGCAAAGGTGGAAGCGGTGATGCAATGGAAATCTCCTAAGACGCCATCTGAGATTCGTAGTTTCTTGGGTTTGGCGGGCTACTATAGAAGATTTATTCAAGACTTCTCCAAGATTGCTTCTCCACTAACCAAGTTGACCCGTAAGGATGGAAAGTTTGTATGGGGTCAAGCTCAAGAGAAGGTGCTCGAAGAATTGAAGACAAGATTGACTCAAACTTCCTGTTCTGTCATTACCTGATGGAAGTGAAGATCTAGTGGTTTATTCTGATGCTTCCTACTTAGGATTGGGGTGCGTGTTAATACAGAGAGGAAAAGTTATAGCCTATGCATCCCGATAGGTGATGGTTCATGAGGTTAGCTATCCAACCCATGACTTGGAGCTAGCAGCCGTGGTCTTTGCACTAAAGATTTGGAGGCACTATCTTTACGGGACGAAGTGCACCATTTTCACCGACCACAAGAGCTTGAAGTACTTCTTTGAGCAAAAAGATCTGAAGATGAGGCAGAGACGATGGTTAGAGCTTATAAAGGAATACAATTGTGAGATCCACCACCATCCGGGCAAAGTCAATGTGGTGGCGGACGCCCTTAGCCAAAAAGAGAGACCCGAGCCGATTCGGGTGAAAGCATATCAGATGATCATGACCTCGGATGTGATGAAGCAAGTCAAAGAGTTTCAAGATGAGGCATTAAAGGAAGATCATCTTAACTCTAAAAGAATGAGAGGTCTGGTCGTGGAATTGGGTGAAAACACAATTGGTGTTAAAACCCGATTTGGGCGGATGTGGATTCCTCGTTTTGGGGATCTACGGGTAAAGATTATGGATGAAGCTCACAAGACTCGATACTCTATTCATCCCGGTGCTACGAAGATGTACGAAGACATGAAGAAAGACTATTGGTGGCCGGGTATGAAGCGTGATGTGGTGGAGTATGTGAGTAAATACCTTACTGTTTACAAGTGAAGGCCGAGCACCAAAAGCCGTATGGAAAGATTCAACCTTTGGATATACCGGAATGGAAGTGGGAGCACATCACCATGGATTTCATTATGAAGCTGCCGCGTACTCCGAAGGGGTATGATGCTATATGGGTGATTGTTGACCGTTTGACGAAGAGTGCTTACTTCCTACCGATCCACGAGACATATTCATCTGAGAGGGTGGCCGATCTGTTCATCAAGGAAATTGTAACTCGACATGGTGTGCCGGTGTCTATTGTGTCCGATCATGACACCCGGTTTACATCCAAATTTTGGATGAAATTCCATGACGCCATGGGGACGAGGTTACATATTAGCACGACTTATCATCCCCAGACTGATGGTCAGTCAGAAAGGACCATTCAGACATTGGAGGACATGCTTCGGGCATGTGTGATTGATTTTAGGGGAAGTTAGGATGACCACTCACGTTAGCTAAATTCTCATACACAACAGTTATCATGCCAGCATTGGTATGCCACCTTATGAGATGATATACGGTAGGAGATGCAGGATGCCGTTTGTTGGGGTGATATTGGTCATAAAGAGTTAGGGAGCGTCGAGGTGATCGAGGCTACAACCAAAAAGCTTGAAAGGATCAAGGCCTTCATGAAGGCAGCCAAAGATAGACAGAAGTCGTATGCTGATAAACGATACAGACCGATTAAGTTCCAGGTGGGTGACCGGGTTATGTTGAAGGTCTCACCTTGGAAGGGCATCATTCGCTTCCGAAAGCGGGGCAAGTTGAGCTCGAGGTACATGGGCCGTTTCCAAATCATTGCTCGAGTAGGAGATGTGGCCTATAGACTGGAGTTACCAGATGAGTTAAGTGGAATTCACCCAACATTCCATGTATCTCATTTAAGGAAGTGCTTGGCAGATGAAGATATGTTTATTCCACTAGAGGATATCGAAGTAGACGAACGGCTCAATTAAGTGGTGCAACCAGTCAATCATCGACCGTAAAGAGAAGAGGCTGAGAAATAAAGTGGTTCCTCTTATGCGTGTACAGTGGAAGCACAGGAAGGGATCCGAGTCAACGTGGGAGACTGAAGAGGAAATGAGACATCATTAGAGGAATAATAGGTTTCGGGGACGAAACCTATATAAGGGGGTGGGACTTGTAACACCCGGATATTTTCCTTGAAGCCGACGAAAGAAGAAAAAGAAATAAAGTCCAAAGTCGGGGGACAAAACTTGCAAAATGGGATAAAATTGGTAAAAATGGGGGAATAAGAGGGGGAGGGCAGCCACATCCTCCCCACTCTTGTAAAAAACACAGCAAAAGGGAAAGAAGAGAGAAAGAAGACAGAAAGAAGAGAGAAAAAGGGGAGAAGAGAAGAAGAAAGCTTGGTTCGAGCGGGTTTAAGGGTGCAAAATCGTCGAGTAGCTAGTCTAGACGAAGCCCATCTTCTTCTTGTAGTTTGTGTGAGTTCTAGGACCCCTATTTTACTTGTTTTCAATTGTTTGGGGCTGGAACACATAGCAAACCCTTTTTGTATGAGTGTGTGTTTGACCCATTTGGGTGTGACTGTGTGTGATGCATTTGGAGTATGTTTCTTGGCTTGTGTGTGCTTGAATGGTGTCATGGTATGTATTCCTAAGGTTTAGGATGGTTTATTTGGGCTTAGAATGGGTTTGGATGAGCTTGGAGGTCGAAAATGGCAGATTGGGTTCGGACGAACTGCATTCTGCATCAGTTAGGGCTGGGTGACCGGCTGGAGGCCATACGGCCGACTGGAGGGCGATTGGGGTTCAATTGCCTGATTGAGGTTCAGTCGCACGACTGGGTCCAGTCGCATGGGGAGTCATGTGACTGAGAGTCCAGTTGCATAGGTGCTCATTCGCATGAGGTCCATTCGCATAAGGTCCGTTCGCATAGTGTTCAACCGTATGAGGTCCATTTGCATAGTGCTCATTCGCATGATTAAGGGTCCATTCGCACGATTGGGTGTTCATCCGCATAGGTCCAATCGCATGAGTTTCATTCGCATGAAGTCCGTGCAACTGAAGGGTGCCCATACGCCCAAATAGGGCTGTTGTACCCGAAGAGAAGCATAGTTTAATTACTGACTTCGGGGGAAAGTGCAGATGTAAGTTGTGACGTGAAAGTTCCCGTAAGTACATGTAAGATGATCATTGGGATCTTAGAGGGCATGTAGGGCATGATAATGATGTTGCATGTTATGCATGATGTATGTTAAGTATGTATGATGATGCCCTGTATGATGATGCTATAGTGTATGTTGATGTTCCTATTTATGACGTATGTTTATCTTTCCGTGGCTTTACGTGTTATGCTAATGAATAAAACAAAAGTATTAGGTAACGTAAAGTGGAAGATAATGAAAGAGGAACATGATGAACGAATGCATGCATTAATGAATGAACGAATGAATGTAAGAAAGGCTTGCAAGCAAATGTATGGAGGTGCACACCCAATGAAGGTGTTAACTCAACGGTGTGTGGGTTAGCTACCCCGAAGGATGCACACTGGGGTCCAATCTTTGTGACTGACCGTATGTATGGGATCCTTGTCGCTTCCCCTAGGTGACTGGATTAGCTTCGTGCACAATGTTCGTGATTTAATTACCACGGGTCCAGCATCAGCTTCGTGCACAATGTTCGGGGTATAGCATATGGCATTGATCCAGAACGAAAGAGGAAAGATAAGTGATGAATGTACTTACCCTAGGTACTGGAGCCAGCTCCGTGCCCAATGTTCGAGGTCTATGAAAGATCTCAGGCTCAGTTACCCTCTTCGTGCACAATGTCCGGGGTAATGTACAGGTCATCGAAAGTAATAAACGTACGAACGAATGTTATGAATATACGAATGAAAGTAAGGAATGTACGAATGAAAGAAGAATTTATGAATGAATGTGAACGTTAATGACGTACGTTACGTGAATGAAAGTTTTAACAAAAGAAAAGTATGGTTTATTATAAAATTAGAACTCACTCATCAACGCTGACTTTTTATGTGTTTCTAGTTGGCAGGTAACGTTGCTGAGGATGGCACGGGGTGGCTACTCAGCTCTTTTGGATGGCATCTATTTATATGATGCTTTTGTGATGTAATGCAACAATATATATATATATATATGTATATATATATTGTAATTGATTAACGATGTATTAACTTGCAAAAGCTTTTATGATGAAATGAGATGTCATTTTGATCGATTCGGCTGCGATGTTTATTAAAGTTAATAGAAAATATACCTTTTATGTGCGATGATTGACCAGCTGTAAGCGTCCCGGGAACGGGGCCTTACAAAGTCCTTACGGTCAGAGGTGATAGAGTAGTGCAGAGATATGCATCATCTCGTATATGAAGGCATAAAAATTATTGAAGAAATGTCGCTTAGCCATATTGGCACTCGTCACTGATAAGCAACCGGAAGAAAGGAAGGTGGAGGATATTCCCGTAGTACGCGATTTTCCAGAGGTGTTTCCAGAGGATCTTCCTGGATTGCCACCTCACTGTCAAGTGGAATTCCAGATCAAGTTGACTCCTGGCGCAGCCCCGATTGCTAGGGCACGTTATCGATTAGCACCGAACAAATTACAGGAATTGTTGTCACAACCTCAGGAGCTTTTAGATAAGGTTTATCCAACCTAACACATCACCTTGGGGAACCCCTGTTTTGTTTGTCAAGAAGAAAAATGGCACATTTGGATGTGCATTGACTATAGGGAACTGAACAAAGTCACAATCAAAAACAGACATCCCTTACCTTGAATAGACGATTTATTTGATCAAATGCAAGGGTCAAGTTATTATTCTAAGATTGACATGAGGTATGGGTATTATCAGCTGAGAGTTTGAGAGGTGGACATCTCAAAGACTGCTTTTCGTACACGATATGGCCATTACGAATTCTTGGTCATGCCATTTGGGTTGACAAATGCACCATCAGTATTCATGGATCTCATGAATCGTGTGTGCAAACCTATCTTGATCAATTTATCATTGTATTTATCGATGATATATTTATTTATTCAAAGAGTGAGGAGGAGCATGAGGAGCACTTACGTTTAATCTTGGAACTGCTTAGAAAAGAACAACTGTACGTGAAATTTATAAGTGTGATTTCTAGATACGTGAGGTGGAATTCTTAGGTCATATTGTTAATAAGAAGGGGATACATGTGGATCCTACCAAGATTGAGGCAATAAAGAATTGGGTTGTACCCAAACGCCAAGCGAGATAAGACAACTCCTTGGATTAGCAGGGTATTATCGAAGGTTCATTGAAGGATTATCTAAGATTGCACGACTCTCATAGCTTTGAATCACAAGGGAACGACATACAAATGGAGTGAGAGTCAGGAATCTGCTTTCCAGTTGCTGAAGCAGAAACTGTGTAGCGCGTGGATATTAGTGTTATCGGAAGGTAATGATGATTTCATAGTCTACTGTGACGCCTCAATTCAAGGATTGGGTTGTGTCTTGATGTAGCGAGATAAGGTGATAGCTTACGCCTCAAGACAACTGAAGGTTCATGAGAAAAACTATACTACCCATGACTTAGAATTAGGTGCGGTGGTTTTTGCCTTAAAGATTTAGATACATTACTTGTATGGTACCAAGTGCACTATCTACACCGATCATAAGAGTCTTCAATGCATCTTTGAGCAAAAGGAACTGAACATGAGGCAAAGGTGCTGGGTAGAGTTGTTGAGTGATTATGACTGTCTATCAAGTACCATCTGGGGAAGCAATTGTAGTTGCTGACGCACTAAGTAGGAAAGAGACTGCTAAGCCTTGACATGTGCGAGCTTTACAGCTTATAATCAGTACCCAACTTCCTGAACAAGTTAAGAAAGCATATATAGAAGCTTTAAAAATAGAGAATATCAGGTCTGAGTCGTTATGTAGAATGGATAAACAATTAGAGGTGAAAGATTGCAGGACCGGGTGAAGGGTTAGCACTTACAACACAACAAGGAGAGTGTATTAGAACACTTAACAGATCAAATGGGGAACCAGTTATGATGATGCTAAGAACACATGAGTAACTTCAGAAAGAAAAGATAACAACACAAGTGGTCGGTTTTCAAGGATGTTGTATATTGCTTCTCAAATTCAAGTTACAAGTATTCAACATACATACATTACAAGACTTTGAGATACTTTATACTACAACCAACAGACGGCCATACTTTGAAGGCCAGCTGGATACACGAATTAGACAACACAATCCATGTAGAGTCAAAAGGCAGATTTGCCTTTTGGCTAGTGACTATGACATGCCATAGCTCACATCCTAATATATTACAAAAAGGATAAAGGTACATAAAGTAGAAAGGTTTGACCCAAGACCTCAATGTATAGTTTTCCTAAAGCATAGACCTTTTCACCAACTCATATAAGTTGGTGACCAACCAGAGTGGGCAGTGGCAAAGTGGTTCAGCTTTACAGAAAAAGTACATCAGATAAAGCATGTATGATAAAAGTCTTTGGAAGAATCTGTCTTGGTTTCTTGGCTTCAGCAGACTTTGTCTTGAAGCTAAGAAAGACTTCATTTCTGGCTTCTGAAGATATTGGTCTTGGCTATGAAAGATTTTACACTTGAAATGTTTCTGAATTGGTGTAAAACTTTCATAGCAATACTACTTCATGTTCTATGCAGCATGCAGGAAGACTTGATCATTTCATAGAACTACTGAAAGAAGAACTGTCACAACTACTGAAAAATACTTCTTCAGCTGTTATGATAACTACTGAAGAAGGATCATCACAACTACTGAAGAATACTTCTTCAGCTGTTGTGATAACTACTGAAGAAGGATCATCACAACTACTGAAGAATACTTCTTCAGCTGTTATGATAACTACTGAAGAAGGATCATCACAACTACTAAAGAATACTTCTTCAGTTGTCGTGACAACTACTGAAAACTGTCTTCAGACTTTGTCTTCAGACTTTGTCTTCAGACTTTGTCTTCAGTTGATATCTTCAGCTGATGTCTTCAGCTATTATCTTCAGCTGTTACCTTCAGCTGTTGTCTTCAGCTGATGTCTTCAGCTGTTATCTTCAGCTGTTACCTTCAGTTGATGTCTTCAGCTGTTGTCTTCAGTAGATGCCTTCAGCTGTTGCCTTCAGTTGATGTCTTCAGCTGTTAACTTTAGTAGATGTCTTCAACTGTTAACATCAGTTGATGTCTTCAGCTGTTAACTTTAGTAGATCTCTTCAGCTGTTAACTTCAGTTGTTGTATTCAGCTGATGTCTTCAGCTGAAGTCTTCATGAGTTGTTATAATCAGTAGATGGTTTCAAGAGTGTTTTGGCTGCATCAGACTTCTAGGAATCCTTACAAACTCCCCCTAGGCTGATGCTACCAAAACACTTGAAGATATTCAGTAGCTCACAGTATTCCTGATACAAGAGGAGCCATTTTGAATTGGAGATGATTTGGCTTTCTCTTCTTGCACTTCCTTAGGATGTTCTGATTCATCCTGAGAATCAGAGGAGATTGATTTTGACTTCTTCTTCTTCTTTGCATCAGATTTAGAACCCATCCTCTTCTTCCTCTTTGCAGTCTTTAACTGAGAAGACTGTCCTGCAGCACCTTGTAGATTAGTTGTGTCTTCCTCAGTTGGGTGTTCCTCCCTCACAGGTTCAGAAGGAGAGAGATTTTGACCCTGTTGTGGGTCTGATGTTAAGGCTGGCCTTTGACCTTGCTGTTGATCAATAGTTGAAGAGGCTGGCCTATGACCCTGCTGTGGATCAGAAGATGAAGCTGGAGGTTCTAGTTTGAGTTGTCTTTTGTTGTTCAAACTTAACCTCTACTTGAGGTAGAGCTTGACTTGGAGGAGTGTGCAAGTCTGCAAGCTCTCCACTCTTGATCTTCTGCTTGATCACCCTGATATGCTCATCCATAGTAGATAGAGACATAGGGCCAAGTCTCCTTCCAGAGAATCCATACAGCTTCAAGAAGCTCATCATTCTTTGTCTATCATCAGACTTTTTCAAGTTCTTCTGAATGAGAGCTCTTGACTTAGCAACTTCTTCCCTTATTTTTTCTTTGTTAACTTCTGTTCTTTGAGTACTTAAAGTTCAAGTTGTTTGAGATACTCAACTCAATGTACTCAAAGGACAAAGGAAGAAGTGCTTCTGCCTGGTAGAAGCATGTGGCACTCAGGTAGTCTATCATTCTTTGTTTATCTGTTTCTTTATCTACCTGAGGTTCTTGTGTAGCAGCCATAGCCTCTTGCACAGGACTTTCTTGAACTGGCGAGAGAGTAGGAATATGCTTGTATAATCTTTGTTGTCTTTTCTTCTCTTTGATCTCAAGAAGAATTCTTGCATCTTCAGCTTTCTTCCTTTCTCTTGACATTTCCATGTCAGCCAGATCATTTAATTCCTCTAAGGGAGAGATATAATCTCATCTGTGTCATAGTTCCTGGTCTGTAAGTAAGTAATCCTGACTGCCCTCAACTCATCATTTTAAGTGTTTGGTCTGTGAGCAGCCCTAATTGCAGCTTGCATGAAGCTTGAAGACCCAGTGGAACTTATTCCCCTTAGCTTCCTCTTTCTCTCTCTTTCCTCCTCCTCAATCTCCTCAGGGGTTAGAACCCTTTTCCCCTTGTCACCCACAGACCTTTGTGACACAGGGTGGAGAGAGCTTTGGCCTTCATTGCTTGGTGTAGCATCCAAACTCTAGCCAGAGAGAGACTGTGATACACCTTCACCAGTAGGTGTTTCACTGAAGTAGTTGTTGTGGTGACAGGTGTTTCAATTTCTGTCACTTCATCAGTTGACTGTAAGACAGGATGTTTAGGCTCTATCACTGGCCTTCAGTCAAGGTTTTCCCTTTGAAGCTAATCTCAGGGTCTGCCTCAACATCCAGTTGACCATTATATTACCTGATTGCCTTGGTCTAAATTCTTCAGCTTCTTGCCTTGATACACCCTCCCCAAAAAGACTTTAAAACAAGCAGTCTAGGATGTTTACATCAATGTGAACTTGAGGAGGTTGCTGAGTAGGAACAATTACAAGAGAGGATGGTGAGTCCTTAATGTCCATACTCCTTGAAGAACTCCCAGGTTCTGTGATTGTAGTGACTTTCTCCCCCTTTTTGGTAGCATCACCTTCTTGTATAGGTGAGCTAGGAGTTAGGTCAGCCACATCCTCAGGTTCTTGTGTTCCTGGTTGAGCTCTTCTTAAAGGTCTCTCAGCTAGTTTTTCCTTAAGATAAGATATCTCAAGTTGCTGATCATTGACCCTATTTTGTAAGGTAGTCACTTGAAATTCAAGATGACTATCCTTTGAGACTAAGTGAGTGCATGTTTGTGTCAGTTGTTGCACTTTTAGTCTCAGATTCCCCTCATCTTCATGAGAAGAATCATGGGGGGATGAAAGAATTGGACCTAGATCCTTACTCTCATCACCAGCATGGGTTCTTGGCTGCTGGATTTCCTCTGCTCATTAACAGCCTCAGATGAAGTGTCAATGGGCTGAGTTGCCATGGTTGAGGTCTTAATGATGTAATCACTTGCAAAAGTGTGATCCTCTTCCATATGGATCCCCTGAACAAGTTCAGAAGGACCCACCTTAGCAATGGGTGACTGATGTGGGATAGACATAGGTAATTCAGAAGCACTCCTCTTTCTTTGAGTAGGGGAGGGATAGAGAGATTCATGATGCTTACTGAAGCCTAAGTCCTCATCAGTATAGAATTCAAGGTTGGGAATTTGGGTATTTAAGTCCAAAGGCTGGGGATGGTAACTGTCCCCTGAAGGTTTTTCACTTGAGTGTTGAGACTCAGAGTGAAGGCTTAAGACATTTTGGTTTATGAGCTCATCAGGCTGATCATGAGGAAATTAGCACTGATTCTTGAAGAGATGGGAGTGGTTTGCTCCTTAGGAGAAGTGGAGCTCTAGTATCCACTTCTTCCTATATGGGGACCTGCACAAACTCAATAGCTTGAGCAGGGGTTCGTTGGATTTTCTTGGTAGGTGAGGATGATTTGAGGCTGTTTTAGTGTTGAGATGTAAAAGGTGTGGGTTCAACACTAGCTTGTGTTGCTAGGTTGTCACCTTGAGCAATGAGCTCTAACATTTTGGAGACCAGGGCTGTTTCTACCTGATGTGTTGCAAAACACATCTGTTTTCCATGCGATTTCTGTATATATTTTTAGTCTTTATTTCCCGTTTTTATTAGTTTTTCGGTTTCTATTTACGTATTTGGTATTTGCAGGTATTTGTGGTTCAAGGAGCATAAATGGTTGATTTTAGAAGAATAAACAAGCATGCGAGCTAAGGAACGGAAGAAGCTTGGTCAATGGAAGTGAAAATCCTTATCTTGGCGCGTCGCCAATATGATGACAGCATCTGAGAGACGCGCCAAGATTCCCGCGTCAGAAATCGACTATTTTGTTTTTAGCGCATAGCGAAGATTTTGGGCTTATTTTAGCGACGCGCTAAGATTGCTAAACCGAGAAATTTTTCCCTAGATCATTATTTAAGGTTTTATAAAAAAAAACCAGAAGGGGAGGCAGACGGCAGAGGCGATTGAAACAGACTTTTGAGACGATTTTGGAGCATTTGAAGGCCAAGAACAAGATCCAAGCAAGAGAATCAAAGAACCTCGGGTGTTAATCATTCGGTTTTAGTTTTCATTCGTTTAATCTTTCCCTATCCATGTTCGTACTTTTGATTTCTCTTTCGTCTCTGTTTGGATGATGTTTCTTGGCTAAACTTCTGTAGCTACCTAGGTTTGATGAATATACATTGTTTAGTTAGTATTCTTTCGGTTTTTGGATTGTACTTGTGTTTAAAAGTTAATGATAATGATTTGGTTTGCATGATCAGTTGTGGATGTGTATTTAGATCTGTTCTTGTGATTGATTTGTTGCTTCACATGTGTCTTGGTGATTGTCTGTCATATAATGGATGCATGCTAGATCGTTTGCCTTGTGTTGCGGTTTTTAGATGATTTGGTAGACGTATTGAATCATTGAAATAATTGATCTTGAATTGGACTAATCAAATATGCAACTAATCTTAATACTGTGAGGTTAATAGGTTATCAGGTTATCTTGTGTGATTGATTGCTAGGTTAGAGTCTCTGTGAGGAGTTCATTCTAGTTTCCCGCTCATATCATAGTTTCCTGAGTCTGATTAGTCATTCCAGATCTATCCCCTTACCTTTAGGTATTGTGACACTCGTGCCGTGAGGTAGATTGTCTATCGGTGTGTTATTAGCTCTCTTGGAGAACTGTGAGGGTAATCCACAAACCGGTGTTTTATCGGCTTATTAGGTCTATCTAGTTGCTTTCCTTGAAAGTGTCGAGGTTTCTCTAGGTTCCTTTTAAGTTAGCATCTCAAGATTCCGGTTATACAAGTCTTTCCAAAACCGTTAGAAGAACAGCCAAAACGTGTATAGGATTCTGCCTAGGTAGTGTTTTTAATCATCTGAACTCAATTCTAGTCTTTTCCCTTTGTCTGTCCTGTTTTCAGTTCTTTCTAAAGCAATTTAAAAACAAACCCCTATTTTACTTTCGCTTAGTATTTTAGTCGAGTCTTAGGTAAGTTTAGTTTTCGTTTTCCATACAGAAGTCTTTGGGTTCGATAACTCGGACTTAATAGCTATTCTGCAGTCGACGGGTACACTGCCGGTTGTGTCGCTTAGGATCGAGTCTTAGTTTTATAAATTAAAGCTTTTTAGTGTCTAGTTAGAGTTTTATTTGTTAGTTTATTGTAGTATAGTCTAGCACACATCAAAGTTTTTGGCGCCGTTGCCGGGGACTTCTTGGCGATTGCGTTAATTAGACTTACTTGATTTAATTGCTATTTGTGCTAAGTGTTTTTAATTAGTTTGTTTTTAATTCTATTTTTTTTATTTTATTTGTTTGAGTCAGTCTTACAGTTTTAATTTTGTGTTTTGCAGGTTTATGCGCCGCTTGAGATCACAAGGACCACCTCCGATCAAGATTTGCAGCTTGCGTTGCCCACATTTGAGGTTGGTACGTCTTCTCTTTCTGTTTTTGATTCTACACCTTTTCCTACACCTCTTCTTCTACTTTTTCTGCATATCCTAGCCCACCTAGTTCACCACATACACATATGGCTGAGAATCAGACTGTTCATCAGCAAGCCACCCATGGCTTCACAGGAGTTAGCAATCCAATCACACTTCCTGCCATTGCTAATGATAACTCCTAGCAGATCCCATCCTACGTCATGACAGCTATCTCTAATAACTGTCAATTCCATGGACGTGAGGAGGAGGATGCACCTGCACACATAGGTCGCTTAGAGCGAATTGGTAGAACTTTCAAGTTGCAGGGTGCATCTGATGATGCCATTTTTCTTATAGCTGTTTCCATTTTCACTTGCTGATCGAACCGCCACTTGGCTCGAATCTCATGCAGCTGGTACATTCACCACTTGGCCGGCTCTTCGTGAGCGTTTTCTTCATAAGTATTTTCCGCCGGCCAAGGCATCTAGGCTTAGAGATGAGATCCACTCATTCAGGATGGAGCCGGACGAGCCTTACTATCGTGCTTGGGAGAGGTTTCAAACCTCCTTAGTCGTTGCTCCCAGCATGGCTTGTCCGAATGGGCTTTAGTTGAGAAATTTTATAATGGGTTGAATTATGAAACTAGGGCTAGATTCGATACTTCTGCGGGCGGGCACTTAATGGGTAAGAAAAACGTGAATGAATGTAATGAAATGTTTGAGAGTTTTGCCCAAGCAGAACATGAGCAGCGGTCTGGAAACAGGAATTCCAGTCCTGCTACTAGTACCTCATCCAGAGGAGTTCACCATGTCACCATGGATACTAGTGTGGCTGCTGCTCTTGATAGTCTAGTTCGTGAGGTGAGAGAGTTGAAGAAAAAGGTTGATAGGTGTGAGCTATGTAGAGGTGACCATGCCACTAATGAGTGTCCTCTGATAGGTCAAGAACAAGCTAGCTATGTTAATAATTCTTATAACTCCGGTTGGAGAAATCAAAACAATTCTAGCTGACGTTCTTCAGGTGCTCCCCCAGGTTTCCAACAGGGTTCTAGTCAAAAACAGGGGCAGGGTAGTGGTCAGAATCAAGGTGTTAGTCAGGGTAGTGGAGAGTTGAGTAGGATAGAGAATCTGTTAACTCAATTAGTGGTCAAAGATGCAAAAACACAACAGATTCTAGCTGAGCATGATACTCTTCTGAAAAACCAACAATCAGCTTTCCTAGATCTCCAGAGGACCGTAGGGGACATAGCTAGATGGTTAGATGAGAGGCCCCAGGTCAGTTACCCAGTAATACTCAACAAAACCCGAATGCACATGTTAAAGCCATTACTACTAGGTCGGGTAGGAGGTTAGATGAGGTTAGAACTCCTATAGTTGAGGAAGTTGTGTTTGAGAAAGATGAGAGAGAGGTAGTTGAGAATCCCTCTGGGGATAAGGTTGTTAAGAAGACTAGTGTGTTTAAGCATTCTCCTGAGATTGACCATTCCCGTCTCCCGTTTCCTGATAGGCTTAAGCATCAAAAGTATGAAAGGGATTACGGGCACTTTTTAGATCTCTTTAAGCAATTAAAGGTCAATCTCCCGTTCATAGAAGTGATTAAGTGGATGCCTAGGTATGCGAAATTTCTGAAGGATCTCCTGAAGAATAAAAGCAAACTGGGTGAGATTTCAAGTGTCTCTTTGTCGGGTGAGTGTTCTGCGGTGGTTATGAACCAACTACCGGAGAAATTGGCAGATCCTGGGATTTTCACAATTCCGTGTCTGTTTGGTAGTGAGGTTCAATGCCACGCGTTGGCGGACTTAGGAGCTAGTATTAACCTTATGCCTTATTATTGTATGAGAAATTAGGTTTACGTGAATTGAGTCCAACGCGCATGACACTTTCCCTTGCTGATAAATCTGTTAAGCACCCACGGGGAATTGTAGAGAATTTGTTGGTGAAAGTTGGTAAGTTTGTATTCCCCGTTGATTTTGTGGTTTTAGACATGGAGGCTGATGAACATGTTCCTATTATCTTAGGTCGACCCTTTTTGTGTACTGCTAAGGCAAATATTGATGTGTTTAGGGGTCAGATCACACTTCACGTAGGAGAAGAGAGTGTTGTGTTTGAGGTAGCCAAATCAATTAGGAGTCCTAGTATTCCGAAAGAGTCGGTTTCGTTGATCAATTCTTGTGAGGTGGTTGATAGGAAAATGGAGAGTGTTAAGAGTATAGAGAATAATGCTAAAGTTGTTTGTGTTGAGAGAGCATATTCTGTCGAGGAAGAGGAAGAATGGGATAAGATAGTTGATGAGTTTTTGAGAATTTGTGAAAAAGATGATGAGTTGTTTACTTGTGAGTTTGAAATTTTGTGATGATTAAGGATAGCAAATCCCCAAGTGTGGGGATGTTAGAGTTTGAAAGAAAACCGCCACCGTTTGCAAAACCCAAGTGTGGGATTGTGATAGCTTGATTGAGTCTGAATATGGTGGTTTTTTCTTTGGTGATGAGTTCGGTTATGATGTAGTGAGCATCGGGGGTGAGCTGGGTCTTCATGATCCCCCGTAAGTTGATCTTGGAAGATAGTATTTGGGTATTGACCCATTTGTAGAGTTTGTAGAGTTGGTTTGCTTGAGTTTTAGGTAGTTTGTGTAGGTTTTTGTGTTTCGTGTGCTTTGTTTTCGTGTCTTGTTAAGTGTTTGCAGGGAAACGATTATTCGGTTGCAATTTGACACATGACCGGGATGCTACCAGGTAAGTTTTCCCACTTGAGCCATGTTAAAATAGGTAAAAAGATTATTGGGTTGAAATTTGGCTAAGGCATGAAAATTTTCGAAACCTTCTGAACAAAGTGCAACCTCGCGTTACGCGCCAGGTTGGTCTTGATGTTCTCGCGTTAGCGCGAGGGTCCTCGCGTGTTGCGCCGTACTTTGCCTTAATCCCTCGCGTTACGCGAGGGATCCCAGGATTTTCGAAAAAAAAAACCGACACAAACTACCTAAAACTTGTGTTCCCCTGTTTGTTGAGTCAGATTGTTTATTTTTATTGAGTCTGTTTGATGCTGTGTTTGCCTGGTAGAGTGTTGTTTTGCAGGTTTGGAATATTCACACGTACTCAATCTCCATTCGGGTGAATACATCCAACACTTTTTAAGGAGGCAGCCAGTGATTCCTGATCGCGAATGAAATGCTATACGATCAGAGGTTTTGGATTCAGACTGTGCACAGATGGAATCTGCTTATTACCAGCTAAGTCTTTTCTAAAACTCTTCTTATTTATGTCTTTCTTTTTAATTTCCACATTAGGACAATGTTAAATTTAAGTGTGGGGATAGGAAGACATGTGTCTTAGGTTTAATTTAATTGAGTCAGTCAGTCTTTAATATTTGAGTGTGTTTAGTTAGTTTTTTATTTTTGTCTGTTATTTGAGTCTTAAAACAAAAAAAAAGTCCCTGATTTTGATGTTTGCATATATTAAAAAAATGGAAAATGATAGATAAAATCAGGTGTTCGTTTTTCAAATAGTACACATATAAGATGAATAACTGATTGAAAACGTGTCTGATTTGGGATGTGCGGGTAGGCCCAGCTGATCTTGTAAGGTTATCCTAGGAGTATTTTAGTACACTTAATTAAACATTATTAAGTCTTGTGGGTTCTCACCATTGGAAGCCAAAACCGTAGACAGTATAGGGGTACCACTGTAGGTTAAGACCCAGCTGTAGTTTTTCTAGCAGTCACGCTTTAACAGGCGGCGCCTTTAGGAAATCCACCCATATATTGAGCTAAAAAAAGAGTAATGAACTTAAATTTTAAAAACCTAAGGCCTATGCGTTGGTTGCGGGGGATAGTGACTCTTGTTTGCAACACCTCTAGGAATTGGGGTATAATAAGCTTAAGGCTCATGCGTTGGTTGCGGGGGATAGTGACTCTTGCTTGCAACACCTCTGAGAATTAGGTATAATAAGGCAATGCTCAGAAAAAAAAAATATATATATATATTGAGAAAAGCTCAGAAAAGATGCCAAAAGGGCACAAACAAATTCCATCTAGAGTTAGAGGGATTACAATTGGGTAGTGGGTTACGGTGGTGGAAAAAATCTTAGAAATTTGATTTATTCTGAGCCTTGAAAGCTTGAAACGGGAATAGGTACCGAAGTGTGAGACCCATAATGAATTAATCGAATACTTGAACTTAATTGCAATACGATTGGGGACTTGGATGATCGGCGGTTGGGATTAAATGGACAAACATACCTTGTGATCGCGGTTAACACATTAGTAAATTTTAATAAGTAATTGGACTTAATTGTTGGAAACCAGATTTAAACTTGACTATGATTCCATTTGCATAAGTCTTTTTCAGGGACGAAAAGAGGTAAGTGTGGGGATACTCCCTGAGAAGCCTACAGTTGGCTTCTTCATAATCTTAAAGATGCCTGGCTTCATCTTTTCCAATTTAAGAATAGTATTTGTTTCCCTCACTGTGATCCAAGTTCACAGTTGAGAATGTGTTGAACATATCTAGGAAACACATAGTATTCTAAGGAGTCCAAGTTAGCAAGCAAGTTTGTGTAAACAAATTGTGAGTACCTGAACTTGACCCCTTGTACCATTCCATGAACTATAAAGGAGAGATCCTCAGGAATCTGGTCCCACCCACCATGCTTGTTAGACAAGCTGTGAATCACTACATGGAGTAGGTATTTCCACTGGAATGAGACCTTCCATTTCCCAAGGTCATTAAAGAGAAATCTCCCTCATAGCCCATCTGCTCTAAGGAATAGTTGACAGCTTCCTTTGGGAAAGACAGTTCACCTTCTTCATCATCCAGCTGAAGATGGGTTTTGATGATGGCTGGAGTGATAAAGACTGTCCTCCCCTGCACTATGGCAGACAATGCCTTCTCCCATCGATAATAACCTCTTGACATGTCCTCCAAAAGTCAAGCAGGTGATCCTCATAAAGAATAGGATCAATGGTGAGTGAGGTGTAGTAGTTGGATAGAGCAAGAAAACAGCAAACCTCTGAGAAACTATCATCTTTCTCAGAGTGCAACAAGGCAACTTGATTGTGCTGCCTATGGAATTGCATGGAGAAATTTGGGTTGTTTCTGTTTGGAATGTTGGCCATTTTGAAAAGCTTAAGGATTAAGAAAGGTGAAAAGCAAAAGTGATTTTAGAGAAATTTGGTTTGAGGTATGGGTGAATTTTGGAGTAGGTAGAGGAAAGAGGTGTAACCGTTGGAATTGTGTATAAATTTGGATTTGAGACAAAGTTAATGAAAAAGGATAAACTTTGAAATCCATTGTGTTGGTCCCACCTCTGAAAAGTAGTTTTCTTTTGCCCAAAAGTAGTTTTCTTGGAATTCTAAGAAATCTTCTGAAGATAATTTAACTTCAGAAGTTTGACCATGAAGGGTATTTTGCTTCGGAAGTTTTAACCAGAAAGCTTCCGAAGGCAAATTTGCCTCCAAAAATATTCAAAGATTTTGAAGAATTTTGCAACTTGTGTAAAATTCTAAAAAAATCTAAGGAATATCCTAAAAGAATTTTCTTCCAAAGAGAAACTGGGGCTTATTATGGTGATAGAATAGACAACATAGAACACATATAGTTTTAGAAATAATATGATTAAGTTTTTAAGAAAAGCTATTCAAAGTTGATCATCCCAATAGCTGATATAAGATATTTAAATCTCTGTTCATCAAAAGCTTTTGTGAATAGATCAGCATATTGTTCATCTTATGAACTTTGATTAGTTTGATAAATCCTTTTTCAAAATTATCTAATAAGATGATACCTGATGTTGATGTTCTTAGTTCTTGAGTGCTGCATTGGATTTTCTGTGATTGAGATAGCACTGTTGTTGTCTAGCATCTGATTTGAATCCAAAGCACTTGAGCACAGCAGCTTGCAGCAGCAATGTATTTAGCCTTAGCAGTTGATGCAGATATACACAGATTGTTTCTTGCATTGCCAGGACTATCCTTCCACCAAGAAATTGACATCCCCTGATGTAGACTTTGCAGTCATATTGCATCCACCATAATCACTATCTGTATATGCATACAGATTGAAGTCAGAATTTTTAGGATAAAGGCCAAGAGATGGGGCTCCTTTAAGCTATCTTAGAATTCTTTTGACAGTGATTAGGTGTGACTCTTGGGGTTGGCCTGATATCTTGCACAGATGCAAGTGGCAAACATAATATCTGACCTGCTAGCTGTAAGATACATAAGAGACGCAATCATAGCCCTGTAGAGATGTTCATCAATACACCCCCCTCAAGATCAGGTCCAAGGGAGTGGTTTCTAGCTATGGGTGCATAGCAACCTTACATTTAGTCATGTTGAACCTTTTAAGTATGTCTTGCACATAATTTGACTGATTTATAAGATACCATTGTCAAACTGCTTCACTTGAATCTCTAGAAAGAAATTGAGTTCCCCCATGGCACTCATTTCAAATCTATCCTTCATTAGCTTCTCAAAGTCTTTGCAGAGCTTTGGATTAGTTGACCCAAAGATGATATCATCTACATATACTTGAACTAGCATTATGCATCTCTTGTTCCTTTGATGAAGAGAGTTCCATCAATGGGTACCCTTTTGTAGCCATGCTGACAGAGATATGAGATAGAGTCTCATACCACTTTCTTGGTGCCTGATGTAGCCCATAGAGAGCTTTGTCAAGCTTGCAGACATAATCAGGATGATCAGGATCTGCAAAGCCAGGTGGTTGTTTGACATACACCTCTTCATCAATCACTCCATAAAGAAAAGCACACTTGACATCAAGTTGATAGACTTTGAAGTTCTTGGATGCAGCAAAGCGAGGAATATCCTGACAGCTTCAAGTTTGCTACTGGAGCAAAGACATCAGTGTAATCAATTCCTTCTTCTTGAGTATACCCGGAACAACTAGTAGCCTTGTTCTTGATGACAAGTCCTCTATCATCCTTCTTATTCCTGAAGACCCACTTTGTACCTATGGTAGTCTTCCCATGAGGAAGAGGACATAGATTCCAAACATTTGTCTCTTGAATTGAAGCAAACTCCTCTTGCATAGCTTCAACCCAACTTCCATCCTTTAGAGCTTCATCAATCTTCTTTGGCTCTATTTGGGATAAGAAACAAGAGTGAGAACAAATATTTGCATTATGAGACTGTCCTCTTGTTCTTACACCAGTACCAACATCTCCAATGAGGTTTGTAGAGGGTGAGACTTGTGGATCCTTAGTTGAGGGATCACAGCAAGTTGTTTAGATAAATCCAAATTGGAGAAATTCTGATCTGGCAAGGAGGATTCACCCTCTATAGCAGCACACCTATCAAGATTAACTTGATCCAATGAGTGTGTGACACCATTGAGATTTTCTTCAATGGGATGGTTCTCAGTATCAAGAAATTCTTGATCACTATCACCACCACCATGTTTCCAAACATTTGAAGTTTCTAGATTTGGGTCTTGTGCCTCAAAATTGAAGATGAAGGCAACTCAGATGTATCAGCAGGATTTGTCATTGATGTGCTGGTAGAAGCTTCATTTGCAGGATTAGTTACCACTGGAGCTGGAGATATGTTGCTTGAAGATCTTCTCAGCTCAATTATTGGATCAGGATCACCTGTAGGTAATATATCTGTGGTTCCTGAAACATCTCATAGATTTGTTAAAACAGTTGGTAACTAAATCAAGATCAAACAACCAATCTGGACCAGAACCTTTCACACTGGGTATGTGTCATTGAAAGTCACATTGGCTGACTTCTCAACTACTCTAGTTCTGAGATTGTATACTCTATAAGCTTTAGCTTGAGAAGAGTATCCAATGAAGTGTCCATCATCTGATTTCTCAGCAAACTTGGCTATCTGATCTTTGGTATTCAAGATGGTGCAAGGACACATCCAAAGACCTGAGAAAACCAATGAAAGGTTTCCTCTTGTGCTAAAGTTCATAAGGAGTCTTACCATGTGTCTTAACTACTAAACTCTGTTCTGTACATAGCAGGCAGTGTTGACTGCCTCTGCCCAGAAGGTGATGGGCAGTTTAAAGTTAGAAAACATAGTTCTTGCAGCTTCAATTAGTGTCCTGATTCTCCTCTCAGTAACTCTTTTGCTGAGGGGTCCTGGGAGCACTATATTGTCTTGTAATACCTTTTCATCATAAAATGTATCAAGTGTTTGATTCTTGAACTCAGTTCCTTGATCACATCTTATGGTTTTGACCTTGTGATCACATTGATTCTCAATTTTAAGATGAAATTCTTCAGAATCTCAGGGGTCTCATCTTAGTTCTAAAGAAGAGAATACCCATATGAATCTGTAAAGTCATCTGTGATCACTAAACAGTAAGAGGTCCTTCCTAAACTCATACAGTGGTGGGGCCAAAGAGATCCATATGTAACAATTATAGAGGTGTAGTGATGGAATTTCTTTCCTTAGGCTTGTGAGATACCTTGTGTTGCTTCCCTTTCAGGCATGCAACACAATGATATCACTTGTAAACTCTCTTTTGGTATTCAGTTACCAAATCATTCTTAATCAGTTATTCATATTCTTAAAGTTTACATGGCACATTCTTTTATGCCAAAGGAAAAATTCATCACTATTTGCTTAGATAGAACATGAAACTTCTCTTGATGGAGATGTTTCTTTCAATCTATCTTGTACATGTTCCTTTCCTGGGGGCTCTGAGTAGGATGTGCTCATGAGGAATGACCACCCTGGGCTTGAGAATAGGCACTCATGCTCAGTAAACAGCATGTTATGACTCTGATCACAGAATTGTGATACACTCAATAGATTGATCCAAGCTCCTTGACAAAGTTTACCTTGTCAATGCTGAGCTTACCATTTGTGACCTTGCCCCTTCCAGTAATGTAACACCTGCATCTCCTCCAAAAGCAACTGGCCCTCCATCAATTCTTTCAAACTTCTGGAGTAGTGACCTATTGCCTGTCATGTGCCTGGAACAACCAATGTCAATGATCCACACATTTGTGTTTGTCTGTAGCTGTTCCTGCACAAAGAGATAGCTAGTTACATTTGGAAACCCAAGCCCATTGGTATTGGGCTCATTTAAAATAGTGAGACAATGCAACAGTAATAGATCCTAGGTTGTGCTTTGAGATCTTGAGCTGTTGTGATTGTAGAACCTTCAGTCTTTTGGTCTTTCTTTGACATCCACACCACCTTTGGAAGTTTAGACTTGACCTTCAATACTTCAGAAGCTTTTGAGACTTTAGAAGTTGATGACAGGCTTCGGAAGACTTGCCTTTTACTGCAGCAAGCTTCAGTACTTTGGAAGCATTCTTTCTTCCGAGACCAAATCTTCTTCCGAAGGCAGTTTTCAATGGCCTTCTTCTTATCTTGGAATTCTTGGAAGTCTCTTTGTTGATCATGTGAAGAGTACCCTTAGGATGTATGGACAATCTTTAGCCAAATGAGAAGTACTCTCACACATGACACACTTCAGATTCTTCTTTCCAAGAGTCATCTTCATGGAAGAGCAAGACTTTGTCACATCCCATCTCCATCTTCACCTTTGCAGGAGCTGAGACAGTTCTTGGGTTGAGAACGTTCTTGGTGTGGGGTCCAGGTTGTGTAGCAGTAACACAAAAACAGATCAGTCTTCTCTTGGTGCTCAGATGAGTTGCACATGAACCAGATTTCATGCATCAGTCTTAACTACTTCAAGCCCTGCAGAGATGAAAACTTGTTTCTGCGTAGAGTCAAAAGTAGCCTTGATCTCTTGAGCCTTCCTTGATTTTCTTTTGGCTTTCCTGATCAAGTTCTTTCTTCTTGACTTAGTCATCCCAACAGTTTTACTCTCCTCAGAGGAATGGGGGACCCTTCTCAGATGCTTTTCTTCACTCAAACCAAAATCACCATCTCCTCTTCTGTTCCTCTTCAGTCAAAGGATCTATGAAGGGAAGCTCATCTTCACAAGTTCCCACCTGGGAGATCTTATAGACTAGATGGTGTGTGGAGGAGCTATCTCACTAGATCCCAGTCCTGCTTGTTCTGATAAACCACTTTGCATGCAAGGATGAGGATATTATGTTCTTGAAGATATTCTTCACAGAACACAATTTTTGCCTTAGCTTTGCTGATTACAAACTCAGCTTGGCATTCAGTTAAACTTAGCTATGAGTCTTTGATCTGAGTCCTGTAATTTGTTAGCTCATGTTTAAGAGTTGAAATGGTTTCTCTAAATCTTCTATTTTAAGTTTATAGTCATTTTCAGCTCTTTTAAAATCAGCTTTCAAGATGTTTAAGGACTCAAGGTCAGATCTCAGCTCTAAGTTATATGACCTGTATCTATTAACTTTAGCAAACCTTTAGAAGAGCAAGATTTTCCAATACCTTGGTTTCATCATGATCTTCCATGAGAGCTTGGTTTGGAGACGCGTCTCTATCTAAAAGCTCCAGTCAAAGCCTCCTCTTCAACAACAACTACAACTGTTGCTTTGGGTTCTTATTCTGGTGAACTTTCTCAGTGGAGTTTGATCTGGTTTGTGTCTGGCCACCATTTGGTCTTGGTGCCTTACACTCTCTTGCAAAGTGCCCATCTGGTTACAGTTGTAGCACTTTACTTGCTTTAGTCCAGCCCAAACTTTCCACTAGATGTATTGCTGGAAATCTTCTCCCAGTCCTCTTTAGAACTTCTTGGCCCTGTGAGGGAGAAGAGCCATTTGCTGAACTATATCCATATACTCCAGATCATCTGGATGGATACAGTCTAAGTCTTCAGAGTGAAGAGAAGGTTGCTAGAGGTTCATCAGCTGAGACAAAGGAATAAGAAGAACTTGTCTCTTGGAAGGGACTTCCTTGAGTGTAGCTTTCTCTTGGTGTCTCTGGAAGAGTGATGAAAGGCCCTTTTTTGTGAGTTGTCAGGGTAGCATAACAATGATGTTGTGGTTCAATGCATTCCCTTTCATTCACATGAAGAGCTGAACTCAGTTGGTTACTGGAGTTACCAGAGGAATTTTGCATGTTCATCTCCATCTGGAATACACTCAGGCTACCATATAACTCTGTAAGAGTAGAGTTTTAAGATCCGAGTTCTCTTGATCAAACAAATAATGTGTTCATAGTTTAGGAAGAGAGGACATGAACTTCCTACTATGTCCCTGTTCTCAAGAGTTACTCCAATATCCACTAGAGTGTCACTATCTCACATACTGAAGTATTGTTGAGTCAGTGTTCACCAGCCTTGAAGGTGAAATTTCAAACTGCTGCTCAAGAGATCCTTCTTGTTTTCTTTAGTTCTTTGGATCCTTCATACATGAGCTTCAGTGCTTCCCATAGATCTTAGCTGCTTGCACTTCTTGAAGCCTCTGTAGATAGAGTTTGGAAGAGCAGTTTGAAGACGAGTCATGGCCTTTGATCAAGCTCTATTCTCTTCCTGTCTTATTCTGAGTAATCATCTACATCTTAGGGATAATACGATACTAGTAGCAGAAGTAGTGCTTGGTATGAAGGGACCATTGATAACGAGTCCCCATCCTTGAATCTTGACACTTGATGAAGCCTTCCATTCTTGTGCACCATGTG